>JARGCV010000988.1:332500-402500 GCA_034064705.1 Bothrops alternatus
ATGGTAAAATTAAACTCCTCTGGGACTTCAGAATTCAAACAGACAAGCACCTGCAACATAACACCCCGGACTTAACAATTGTCGATAAGAAAGACAAAAAAAGTCTGGATAGTGGACGTGGCAGTGCCTGGAGACAGCAGAATAGACGAGAAAGAACTGGAGAAGATCACAAAATACAAAGACCTACAAATAGAAATAGAAAGACTGTGGCAAAAGCAAGCAAGGGTAGTACCAATAGTCATAGGCGCCTTGGGTGCAATTCCAAAACAACTGGAGCACCACTTGAACACCATCACCGGCATTGACAAATTCGCCATTAGTCAGTTGCAAAAGGCAGCCTTACTAGGAACCGCTTCCATCCTGCGACGAGATCTGTAATATACCATCAAACATCCACATCTGCCTATCCCAGGTCCTGGGTAAGGACTCAATAGGTAGACAAAAATGCCAAATCCAGTCTGACCATCTGGCTGACTGTGCGATGATTAATAGTAATAGTAATAATAGTAATAGTAGTAATAGTAATAATAATAATAATAATAAGTTGGAAGGGTCCTTGGAGGTCATCTAGTCCAACCCCTTACTCAGGCAGGAAGCCCTATACTATTTCGGACAAATGGTTGTCCAGCCTCTTCTTAAAAACTTCCAGTGTTGGAGCATTCACCACTTCTGGAGGCAGGTTGTTCCACTGGTTAATTGTTCTCACTGTCAGGAAGTTTCTCCTTAGTTCTATGTTGCTTCTCTCTTTGGTTAGTTTCCATCCGTTGCTTCTTGTCCTGCCTTCAGGTGCTTTGGAGAATAGCTTGACTCCCTCTTCTCTGGGGCAGCCCCTGAGATACTGGAAGACTTGCTATCCTGTCCCCCCTCATCCTTCTCTTCGTTAAACTAGACATCCCCAATTCCAGCAACCGTTCCTTATATGCTTTAGCCTCCAGTCCCCTAATCATCTTTGTTGCTCTAAGCATCTTCTGGGAGCTGAAGTCCACAAGTCTCAAAGTTGCCAAGGTTGGAGACCCCTGTCCTAGGGGGCACAAGAGGGTGATGGAGACCAGCCCCATCAACCTCTCGTCTGGCCAACAGGTGTTGGCCAGGCACACCCACCACCATTTGATGAAGGCAGCTAGGTCTCCTGAATCATTCTAGAAGATTTGCAGAGGAAAATCTGAGCCTGCCTAGGTGAAATTCCCCTTGGGGAAGACACTTCCCCCTCCACGGCTGACGGTGTGCTGTCCCACTCACTCACGTAACAGTGGTTTAGTGGGTTTCGTAATATTCCCCAGCAACTTCCTTTAACCAAAAACCCAGAACTGCCCCAATGAAGTCCAGCCAAAAGTAGACAAATTCTAGTCCACACAGCAATGGCATATGAGTCCATAAGGGAATGAAAGTCTCTCAAATGAGGTAAACCCTCCAGGCAAAATTAAATCCACAATACAAGAGGGTGAATGAGGCAAGAAAAGTCCAGAGTTCAGAAGGCACCGTCAAGGCACGGTGTCAATCCAAGATGAGACTGAAATCACAACGAGCAGGAAACACACAGCTAGGAAATGAACACATTATTCGCAGCAGCATCTCCATCTGTCTGCTGTGCTAAATAGCCAGCTTCTGGTGCAGCCCATCAAGAGTGGTGTGGCTTGCTTTCTCCTCATGAGTAGTCAGGCTGACCTTCTCTGCTCCTGCCTTTTCTCTTGGATCAGGTGCAGAAGGCAGTTCCTCATCATTGACCGGCTGCAGCTGCGTGCTTTTCCCACCTGAAGCCTCAGGGTTGTCCTGCTGCAGCTGCGTTTCAGCCAAATCCCTCCCAAACAGCTGCTCGGAGCCACTGATCAACTCCCCTTGTGTGGTACCCAGAACTGGTTCATCCTCCTCCGAACTGACCTCTGGAGAGGTATCTGGGGAAACATCTGGAGGAGTCATCCCAGACAGGAGGGAAGGGGCATGAGTGTCTAGCAGTCAAAGGATCGACAAAAGAGTGACATCCAAATAAATTCCAGATGCCACTCTGTCAAGGGCACTTATTGTGAAAAAAGTAGACAAATAGAGATTCTCAAGAACAGGACAGACTTGGCAAAGTTTGAAAGATCTAATAGGACAAGGGGATGCGAATGTCTGCCAGTCCCAGAGAAATGTGGATTTAAATAAACAGTGGCTGGAAACAGTATAATGTCACTTGTTAACAACATTTTAGGAACCTTTTGGCAAATAGATGTTTCCACCCGCGTCCGCTTATATTAGGTCATATTGTATAAACACTGTGTCAATAGACATCTGAAATGCAGAAAGATTGCAAAATTAGAAACGGCCTCCGTTGCCCTTTCCAATGTTTGGGGGAAGAGAAACGGGCGGCAGAGTTACGCAAAGAAGCTGACTCGAATTGAGACAAACAAGGGGAAGCCACATCAGCGTGAGCCACTGCATCAGCTGCATTCATTCAACACGCTCAGCCTGGTTGTTGAACTAATTGTCTTCGTCGGTTTGCACAGTGCATGAAGCAACATGTCCTTTAAAACAGGACTGCAGAAGATGCAATCAAAGTTAACAGCAACCAACTGAGAATAGAAAGAGTGCAGAAAAGAGTAACAAGGAGGATTAGAGGGCTGGAAAGGAGCATGAACAACTGCAGGAACTGAGTATGTCTAGTCTAGTGAAAGGGGGACCAGGAGTGACATGATAGCAGTCTTCCCTTACTTGAGGGGCTGCCACAAAGAAGAGGGGGTTGACCTATTCTCCAAAACACCAGAATAGAATAGAATAGAATAGAATAGAATAGAATAGAATAGAATAGAATAGAATAGAATAGAATAGAATTAAAACAGAACAGAACAGAATAGAATAGAATAGAATATAGAATGGGATGGAATAGAAAGTAGAATAGAATGGAATAGAATAGAATAGGTTACATAATAGAATATACAGGAATAGAATAGAATAGAAGAGAATAGAAGAGAAGAGAAGAGAAGAGAAGAGAAGAGAAGAGAAGAGAAGAGAAGAGAAGAGAAGACAGAAGAGAATAGAATAGAATACAGAATAGAATAGAATAGAATAGAATAGAATAGAATAGAATAGAATAGAATAGAATAGAATAGAATAGAATAGAATAGAATAGAATAGAATAGGTTACATAATAGAATAGAATAGGTTACAGAATAGAATAGAATAGGTTACATAATAGAATATACAGGAATAGAATAGAATAGAATAGAATAGGTTACAGAATAGAATAGAATAGAATAGAATAGAATAGAATAGAATAGAATAGAATAGAATAGAATAGAATAGAATAGAATAGGTTACACAATAGAATAGAATAGAATAGAATAGGTTACATAATAGAATATACAGGAATAGAATAGAATAGAATAGAATAGAATAGAATAGAATAGAATAGAATAGAATAGAATAGAATAGAATAGAATAGAATAGAATAGAATAGAATAGAATAGAATAGAAGAAAGGGACCATGGAGATCTTCTAGTCCAACCCCCTGCTCAGGCAGGAAACCCTCTTCTATTCCAGACAAATGGTTGTCCAGTCTCTTCTTAAAAACTTCCACTGTTGGAGCAAGTTGTTCCACTGATTAATTGTTCTCACTGTCAGGAAATTCCTCCTTAAACGGTTACCCATTAGTTTCCAATGGATGGAAACGAATCAAGGAGAGAAGCAACCCAGAACTAAGGAGAAAATTCCTGGCAGAGCCGAAGAAGCTTCTGGGATGAGAAGCGAAACGTCTTCGCAGAAAAACCAGAAAGTCCAGTTGCCACTTGAAAAGTCACCTTTGGGACTGTAGTTCTTTTTCAGAGAACCAGGGAAGGGCCCAGGAATCGGCTTTCTTTACCTGTCAGTTCCGAAGTCAAAGCCTTGTGACGTATCCCTTCTCTCAGCATGCTGGATGAACCATCGACACCTTAAGCCATAACATGTTTTGTGACCACAGCAATTGTGCATTGTTAATCCAAGTTTAGAATCCCACGTTCTGGCTGAGGAATTCTGGGAATTGAAGTCCACAAGTCTTAAAGCGGCCACGTTTGTAGACCCCTGTATTAACGACAGAGTTATAACTACTAGTGGCATATGTTGTGTCTATTCATATTTATTCATAACATCTTTAGGTATATACACTGGTGCGCGCTCACGTGTGTGTGCGTGCACACACACACACACACACACACAGAGAGAGAGAGAGAGAGAGAGAGAGAGAGAGAGAGTAACAGCAAGGTTCACTAAACCAAATCTTTGTTAGATTTTGATTAGGATCCCTTGCCAATTGACCATCATGATTTAAAACCTGCAAACATTCTGAAGGACCTCTAGGTGGCAGCACAGGCCTTAAAGAAAAGTTCAGGTCTCTGCTGCCCTCTGAAGCCTCTCCAGAAGTTTTCAGCCAGAATGCACTCAAAGGCATTTTTTATTCTGTAACTGTGCGGGAGCTGCAAGATGGATGCCAGCAAAATACATTCTGCGAGTCTTAAATCTGCCACGGCTTCATTCTTTTAGGAGAGAGATTGACAGGTACGGAACAGCCTCGCCCCTTCAAGAACGAGGACCTGTTCTGAGTTTCCTGGAACAGGCCATGCGGGCGCCAAGCATCCAGGACAGAGAGAACAATCAAATTGGCCTGGCCTGCTCTCTTGCGCCAGACGATCTTCAGAAAAGCCTCCGTGCTTTTATTGCAGGTACGTCATGTACAATCTTAGAGACTGCGTTCACATATTTGTGAAACTCACAACCAAAGGGGGGGGGGTGAGGGGAAGAGGAGAGGGAAGACACAAGATCCCTGTGCAGAGTGGCCATTTTCCTGACGCTTTGGAGATGCAGGGCTAGAGAGAGCCTTGTAACTGGTCCCACGATGTAAAAAGGATGTTGAGACTCTAGAAAGAGTGTAGAGAAGAGCAGCAAAGATAATCAGGGGACTGGAGGCTAAAACATATGAAGAATAGTTGCTGGAATTGGGGGTGTCTAGTTTAAGGAAGAGAAGGATGAGCAGTCTTCCAATATCTCAGGGGCTGCCCCAAAGAAGAGGGAGTCAAGTTATTCTCCAAAGCGCCTGAAGGCAGGACAAGAAGCAACGGATGGAAACTGATCAAGGAGAGATTAGAACTTCCTGACAGTGAAAACAATTAACCAGTGGAACCACCTGCCTCCAGAAGCTGTGAATGCTCCAACACTGTAAGTTTTTAAGAAGAGACTGGACAGCCATTTGTCTGAAATGGGATAGGGTTACCTGCCTGAGCAGGGGGATGGACTTGAAATTTCGTATTTTTATTTTCCTTTATATTTTGTACTTGGATAAAAGTTGGGACTTTAAACTAACCCTTGATTAGTTTCCATCCGTTGCTTCTTGTCCTGCCCTCTGGTGCTTTGGAGAATAGCTTGACCCCCTCCTCTTTGGGGCAGCCCCTAAGATATTGGAAGACTGCTATCATGTCCCCCCTCGTCCTTCTCTTCATTAAACTATATACTGAAGATGTAATTAAAAATAAAAAACCCGCCAAGCTGGGAATCCAAAAGGGCAGACGTTTGAAGTGCCCCACCCTTGTTAATGGTGCCAGATCAACTCTGGGAAGATGCAGTCAGGGTGTTTTGATCGGAAACTCATCTGTTCCTGGAAAGGGCCGAGCGTTTGAATATTGCTCTTTCGCTTTGCACAAACGTAAGAAAGGTGAATTTCGGCCTTTTTCTTCAGAGGGAACTGAGTTCCCCCCACTGGGTGGGACAAAGCAGCCTTGGCAGAGATGGGAAATGGCTTCTTCCTGCCAAGGCAGTTCCTCCTCTCTTTTCGGCAAGCAAGTGGGCAGGCAGTCGCCTGACAGGTGCAGCATCAGTAAGTATATTTTATTTTTATTTATTTTATTCGGATTTGTATGCCGCTCCTCTCCGAAGACTCCTTTAATAATGCCAGGAAGGCAGGACAAGAAGCAGCGGATGGAAACTCATCAAGGAGAGAAGCAACCTAGAATTAAGGAGAAACTTCCTGACAGTGAGGACAATTAACCCGTGGAACAACCTGCCTCCAGAAGCGGTGAATGTGCCAACACTGGAAGTTTTTAAAGAAGAGACTGAACAGCCACTTGTCTAAAATGGTATAGGGTTTCCTGCCGGAGCAGGGGTTGGACTAGATGACCTCCAAGGTCCCTTCGGACTGTGTTATTCTGTTAGGGAACTGGAGGTTAAACCATACCAGGAATGACGAAGGGAACTAGGTGTGGTTAGCTTACCAAAGAGAAGGATTGGCTGTTTTCCAATATTTGAGGGGCGGCCACAAAGAAGAGGGAGTCAAGCTCTTCTCCAAAGCCCGTGAAGGCAGGACAAGAAGCTACGGATGGAAACTAATCAAGGAGAGAAGCAACCCGGAACTAAGGCGAAACTTCCTAACAGTGAGAATAATTAACCAGTGGAACAGCTGGCCACCAGAAGTGGTGGACACTCCATCACTGGATGTTTTTAAGAAAAGACTGGACAGCCATTTGTCCAATATGGGTATAGGGTCTCCTGCTAGAGCAGGGGGGCTGGACTAGAAGACCTCCAAGGTCCCTTCCAGCTCTATTCTGATCGACTGACTGACCAGCTTCCCTAATGGGTCGCTTTCCGACGTCCGCAAGAGCGCCCCTGCTCAAGAAGTCAATAGCAGCCGAGGAGGAATAAAAGGAGCTGTCCCTTTAAGAGGGGGCCACGCCCCTTTCCTTGGAGTTAATGGGAGGGGGGGCGATGTGCCCTACGTCGGGCGGGTTCGACGCTCCAGGCAGCTCCTCTCTGGAAGGGGGCGGGACAGGGGGCGGGGCACCCCTATGTGAAGTCCCTTAGCGGGCAGACGCCTCTCTGGCGCCCCCTGTGGGCGAGAATAGTCGGTGCTGCTCGCTGCGCTTCCAGCTGATTCCGCCCAAGACAAGCGATCCCGGAGCGCTTGTCCCGACGACCCGCGTCGACTCGACCCCGAGGGGTTTGACTGCCGCTGCAGGTGGTGTTTCGGCGGCCATCTGAGGCCCCGTTCACACGTCATGCTGAACCAGGTCAGTGGAGGGCCCGGCGGCTGCGTCCACCCCTTTGGGCTCTTGGGAAGCCTTGGGTTATCTTTAGCGCGGTCCGTTTGTCTACTCCGCAAACTGAGTTAAGCGTTCGCAGTAAGGGGCGAATATCTGGAGTTAAGTGCGCTGGGGAAACCAGCCCCCAACTTGGGTTTTTGCGCGCCTTGTTAAGCCGTGGTTTGTTTACCCTCCTCCCTTTTCTTTTCTTTTCTTCCCCCCCCCCACAAATCACAGTTTTCACTGCGTTCCCGGATGGTAAAACCGGGGAAGTCTTTTGCAAACCTCAGTGGGTAGTTTTGTGAACGCTGCTGAGCGTATTGTAGTACGACAGAGCTGGAAGGGACCTCGGAGGTCATCTAGGCCAGCCCCCTGCTCAAGCAGGAGACCCTTACAGAATCATGGAAGGATAGAGTTGGAAGGGACCTTGGAGGCCATCCAGTCCACCCTTCTGCTCAAACAGGCGGCCCTGATAGAATGACAGGGTTGGAAGGGACCTTGGAGGCCATCCAGTCCACCCTCCTGCTCAAACAGGCGGCCCTGATAGAATGACAGGGTTGGAAGGGACCTTGGAGGCCATCCAGTCCAGCCCCCTGCTCAAGCAGGGGACCCCATCCTGTTTTCAGACAACTGGCCATCCGGTCCCGTCTTAAAAACCTCTAGGGAGAAAGCCCACCAAGAGGTGGGGAGTGTCTCCCCCCCCCGGCTTCCCAGACTCCCGAGGTCCAGATTTGGATGCCAGACAGCAGCCCCCAAATCGTGTGTGTGTGTGTGTGTGTGTGTGTGTGTGTGTGTGTGTGTCTTAATGCACTGCAGGGAGGGGGGGTGTTTGTAAATATTACATGGGAATGTAGATACAGGTAATCCTTAACGGTCACAATTCAACTGAAAAATTCCATTGCTAAGCGAGACAGTTAAATGAGTTTTGCCCCATTTTACGACCTTTCTTGCTACAGTTGTTAAGTGAATCCCTGCAGTTGTTAAGTTAGTCGCATGGTTGTTAAGTGGAGCCAGCTTCCCCCACTGACTTTGCTTGTCAGAAGGTCGCAAAAGGGGGGGGGGTCATGTGACACACACCTCGGACAAAGCGGCCGTCATATATATGAGTCAGTTGCCAAACATCTGAATCCTTTGTGAGTTTATAAGCATCTAGACATCAGTGAGTACGTGGGTTGCATAGGAGATCATGGAGCGAATGGATTACTAAAGCCTTTAAACTGTTTAATTGCAGTAAGGCGTTAACCCGATCATTGCTTTATCTTTATTACGTTTTACCAAACTTTTTGCTTTGCCTTAATTTATTATAACAGAATAGCAGAGTTGGAAGGGACCCTGGAGGTCTTCTAGTCCCACCCCCTGCTCAGGCAGGAAGCCCTACCTTCATTTCAGACAAATGGTTGTCCAGCCTCTTCTTAAAAACTTCCAGTGTTGGAGCAGCCACAGCTTCTGGAGGCAGGTTGTTCCACTGGTTAAATTGCTCTGTCAGGAAATTTCTCCTTAATTCCAGGTTGCTTCTCTCCTTGATTAGTTTCCATCCGTTGTTTCTTGTCCTGCCCTCTGGTGCTTTGGAGAATAACTCGACCCCCTCCTCTTTGTGGCAGCCCCTCAAATATTGGAGCCCTGCTATCATGTCCCCCCCCCCAGTCCTTCTCGCTTTAATTAGTTTCCATCCGTTGCTTCTTGTCCTGCCTTCAGGGGCTTTGGAGAATAGCTTGACTCCCTCTTCTTTGGGGCAGCCCCTGAGATATTGGAACGCTGCTATCCTGTCCCCCCTCGTCCTTCTCTTCATTAAAGTAGACAGACCCAATTCCAGCAATTTTCCTTCTATGTTTTAGCCCCCAGTCCCCTGATCATCTCTGTTGCTCTTCTCTGAACTCTTTCTAGAGTCTCAGCATCTTTTTTACATCGTGGTGACCAAAACATGATGATGCTCACTGCAGGGAGGAATTACTATAACTTCACAGCCACTACAGTTTTTGTCTGGCTGGCTAATTTGTTTGAAATCTTTCTCTCTTAGCTTTCTATTTCATTTGAGAGACACGCGTATAACACACCCTTTCTTATAGTAGCCCTGTGAGGTAGCTTGGCCGGCCATCCCAGAATCGGTTGGTGGCTTTCCAAGGCTTGTTTGACAGGTCTGTGCTGGCTTCCAAAGAAGAATAACCTGCTAGCATTTCTGGCAGGGTCCACACAACATGCCAGGATAAGGTGCTTGTGGTTGAACCGGTTGTTAAACTCAATCCTTGTCTTCATGTATTGTGTGAACGAGGCTATCGTGTGATGTGGTTTGATATGAATATACTGCAGTTTGTTAACTCAGGTTTGAAGTCTAGCAAGTTGTGCAAACTCTACAGAGGGTCCTTGACTTACGACCACAATTGAGACATTTCAGTGAGATTCTACAGAGAGTCCTCGACTTACGATCACAATTGAGACATTTCAGTGAGACTCTACAGAGGGTCCTCGACTTACGACCACAATTGAGACATTTCAGTGAGATTCTACAGAGAGTCCTCGACTTACGATCACAATTGAGACATTTCAGTGAGACTCTACAGAGGGTCCTCGACTTACGACCACAATTGAGACATTTCAGTGAGATTCTACAGAGAGTCCTCGACATACAACCACAATTGAGACATTTCAGTGAGACTCTACAGAGAGTCCTCGACTTACGACCACAATTGAGACATTTCAGTGAGATTCTACAGAGAGTCCTCGACTTACGACCACAATTGAGACATTTCAGTGAGACTCTACAGAGAGTCCTCGACTTACGACCACAATTGAGACACTGAAGTGAGACATTTGTTAAGTGAGTTTTGCCTCGTTTTATGACCTTTCTTGGCAGCGTTGTTAGGTGAATCGCTGCAGTGGATAAGTGAGTCACCCAGTCGTTAAGTGAATCCGGCTGTCCGATTGACTTTGCTTGTCAAAAGGTCGTCAAAGAGGATTGCTTGACCATTGGACACTACAGCCGTCATAAATACGAGTCAGTTGCCGAGTGTCTGAATTTTGATCACGTGACCAGCGGGAGGCTGCAATGGTCGTTAAGTGTGAAAAATGGTCATATGTTGCTTTTTTCTGTGCTGAACGGTCACTAAACGAACTGTTGTAAATCGGGGACGACCTGTATTATGATTGTTTTAAAAAAAAATGAATGCAAGATAGTTCACAAACCTCAGAAGTGCTTTATTTCCCCTTGAAGAATTTTGGTTCTCTCCTGCCGGCAGTCTCAAAATGTTGAATTAATTGTGTAAACTAGGATTAGCTCACATGGGTAAATAAATAAGTGAAGTATTAATACCGCTTTACAAGGCCTTGGTAAGGCCACAATTGGAATATTGCATCCAGTGTTGGTCACCGCGATGTAAAAAAGATGCTGAGACTCTAGAAAGAGGGCAGAGAAGAGCAACAAAGATGATCAGGGGACTGGAGGCTAAAGTATACAAGGAACGGCTGCTGGAATTGGGGATGTCTAGTTTAAGGAGGAGAAGGACGAGGGGGGACAGGATAGCAGTCTTCCAGTATCTCAGGGGCTGCCCCAAAGAAGAGGGAGTCAAGCTATTCTCCAAGGCGCCTGAAGGCAGGACGAGAAACAACAGGTGGAAACTCATCAAGGAGAGAAGCAACTTGGAAGTAAGGAGAAACTTCCTGACAGTGAGAACAATTAACCAGTGGAACCACCTGCCTCCAGAAGCTGTGGGTGCTCCAACACTGGAAGTTTTTAAGAAGAGACTGGACAGCCATTTGTCTGAAATGGTATAGGGTTTCCTGGCTAAGCAGGGGGTTGGACTAGATGACCTCCAAGGTCCCTTCCAACTTTATTATTATTATTATTATTATTATTATTATTATTATTATTATTATTATTATTATTATTATTATTATTATTATATATGCTGTGTGAATGCAGACTCATGGTGCAGGCTTCTTCTCTTTCTTCAGACTGGGGGCACTTAGCCCCATGTCCCTTTTTGTGGGGGGGGAAGCTGTTCTGCCTGAAAGACTAGATTCCATAAGTGGAGGGTGCAGATTGGATGATCCTTTGCAGGTGCATTGAGAGTCCAGGAAAGCAAATTTTGGCAAGCAGCGGCATTTTTTGTTGCTTGTTCCCGATGGTTGAAGCCAAGAATGTTGGAGGAGGAAACTCAGTGGTTTGATGGTCATGATAAAATCCATTGTATTCTTGATCACTCATTTGTGATTAAAGTTAGGCTTTGTTGGTCATGAGTCTCTGCCTTAACCTTTCATTTGGAACGTTGCCTTTAAGAGGCTAATAAAATTGGAGAGGGAGGAATCTGGGGACAAGCTGGACCTCCTTTGCGGGTGATTTGATCTCTGAACTTTTTCCAAGGTCTCAAAACATTTTTTAATAATGTGGTGACAAAAACTGGATGAAGTTCTTCCAGATGTGGTCTCACTAAAGGGTTTTATAAAGCGGTACTAATACTTCGTGTGATAGGTTCTCCTGCTTGAGCAGGGGGCTGGACTAGAAGACCTTCAAGGTCCCTTCCAGCTCTATTCTATTCTATTCTGTTCTGTTCTTCTGTTCTGTTCTGATCTATTCTATTGTTACTCAATTCTGTTCTATTATTCTGTTCTGTTCTGTTATTCTATTCTATTCTGCTATTCTATTCTGTTCTATTCCATTCTATTATTATTCTGTTCTGTTCTGTTATTCTATTCTATTCTGCTATTCTATTCTGTTCTATTCTATTCTATTCTATTATTATTCTGTTCTATTCTATTCTATTCTATTCTTATTCTATACTATTCTGTTCCATTCAATTCTGTTCTGTTCTATTCTGTTCTGTTCTATTCTAGTCTAGTCTAGTCTAGTCTAGTCTAGTCTAGTCTAGTCTAGTCTAGTCTAGTCTAGTCTAGTCTAGTCTAGTCTAAAACAAGACTTCAGGGATTTCGTTGCCAAGGACCTGTGGTGCTCTAGATGTTTTCCCGGATGTGTCAGACCTGCTGTCCCAGCTGGGTCCCTAGGAAAGAAAGACCCTCGACTCCATTTGATTAAAGCGATAGGTTCTTTTACTAAGGATTAGTAGTTGCAAACAAAAAGCAAAACTAGGGTTAAAGTTCCCGCACAAAAGTTTACAAACTTTTTCCATTCGTCCTGACCTTCCCGCCCCCCTCCCCTTGACCAGTTCATCTGTGCTGTCTAAGTGTTTTTGGAACTGCTGGGATGTCTGTTGCAATTCGCATTCCATTCCCAAGTTTCACAGCCTCAAAGACTGGGACGGGCTGCTTTCTCAGCCTGTCATTCCCCCCCCCCTTTCTCATCTCTACCCAAATACATGCTTAGCGCCCATGATGAGCCGTGGTAGCAGTGGTTAGAATGCAGCATTGCAGGCTAATTCTGTCCACTGCCAGCAGTTCGATCCTGACTGGCTCAAGGTTGACTCAGCCTTCTGTCCTTCCAAGGTCGGTAAAATGGGGTTGGGGGCAATAGGCTGACTCTATAAACTGCTTAGAGGGGCCTGTAAAGCACTGTGAAGCAGGATATAAGCCTAATTTCTATTTCTAATTCTGCCCACTGCCAGCAGTTCGATTCTCGCCGGCTCGAGGCTAACTCTGCCTCCCATCCTTCTGAAGTCGGTAAAATGGGGTTGGGAGCAATAGGTTGACTCTATAAACCACTTAGAGAGGACTGTAAAGAAGACAGAACTCTTGGAATATCTTTTCCAACAGGCATCTTTATTAAGAGAAGATGGTTGCAGGTGTTCTCGACAGGATCTGAGGGGCCAACCCCTACCATCCAAGGCTTTAAGTGTTCCCAAGCAGCCCCCACCCCACCGTCCTTCCAGTGACAATCCCGGGCATTACATTTCCACCCCCTTTTCCTCTCTACTGGCGGAAGGGAGACTTCAGAGAGTAGTAGATGAAAGCTGATGGCCATATTGTTATGGTCAGTCCTCTGGGTGAGATCCACATTCAGTCCCTTTGAAGTTTTAATGAAGGAAGTGAGAGCCATAAAACCCCTTTGCTCATCCCCCTTCGTAGTATGCCAGAATCCAGAGAGGGCAGAGATGGGGTTTTCCATAGTCGATAACTAGAAATGAAACATAATTGGATTCTGACCTCTTTCCTCTCCTTCCTTCTCCACAGTAAGGCGCCAAGCCAAAGATAGCAGATCTGACAGGATCTCTCACCGTTGGTTTCGGAGTTCCTGGAACTGGAGGGGGCGGGGGGGGGGAGAGGCTCAATTATCTCCCATTGTTCATTGCCTGGAAGATTGAGCAGGACCCGGGAGCAAATTTTGCCCCACCTGCTGTAAACATAATCTTGGCTTTGTCATTCACTGCAAGCAAGCAGATGTAAACTTTGCCAGAGAAGAACAGCTGCTGCAGGCATCAGCCCCCTCGTGAGGAAATTGCCTTTTTTAGCAGGCGGCTGACACGGCAGCCGGATCCAGGGCCCTTTTCTCACTCATAAACAGGCTGGCTCAGCGTTTGGCAGATTACGTCCATCCTGGTAGCCAAAAATGGGAAAAGATGGCCATCACAGGTCTCCAGCCTGTCTCTTACAGCCCCAGGTGTGTGCCAAGCTGCCACTTCTTGCGTTTTGTTTTGTACTTTGGGTTGTTGAAACCAAAGTGGCCGCCTCAAGCTTTGCAGGGCTTACTGGACCCACATCCTCCTTTTAAAGTCCCTCCGGCCCCCAGATTCTGCTCTCCAAATGACCCGGATTTGAAGTTCTGAGCTGTTCTGTGAAAAGCATCTGCCACCCCGCTGTTCCTTGAAAACCAGTGTTATCCTTTACACAAGATCTGTCAGAAATGGTGTGGGGCAGGGGTAGGCAACCTTGGCTCTTTTGTGACTCGTGGACTTCAACTCCCAGAATTCCTGAGCCAGCCATGCTGAGGGGAAAGGGAGAGGTTTCCAAGCTGAGCCATGCCAGCTCAGGAATTCTGGGAGTTGAAGTCCACGAGTCATAAAGCAGCCTAGGCCTAGGCCAGAGGTAGGCCACCTTGGCTCTTTTATGACTCGTGGACTTCAACTCCCAGAATTCCTGAGGCAGCCATGCTGAGGGGAAAGGGAGTTTCCAAGCTGAGCCATGGTGGCTCAGGAATTCTGGGAGTTGAAGTCCACCAGTCATAAAAGGGCCAAGTTTGAAGACCCCTGGTTTAAATATTTAAATATTTTTTCCTCATGGTCACCTGATCAAACTTCAGGCATTTGGGCAGGGGTAGGCCACCTTGGCTCTTTTGTGACTCGTGGACTTCAACTCCCAGAATTCCTGAGCCAGCCATGCTGAGTGGAAAGGGAGAGGTTTCCAAGCTGAGCCATGCCAGCTCAGGAATGCTGGGAGTTGAAGTCCACGAGTCATAAAAGAGCCCAGGTTGCCTACCCCTGGTGTAGGGTCTCCTGCTTGGAGGGGGGTTGGACTAGATGGCCTACAAGGCCCCTTCCAACTCTATTATTCTAATTATAATTCTTTATTTCCACGGAATGTAGTAATGATTGTGAGAGAAAGATAGAGGGGAAGATTTTTTTTCTCCCTCCCTGGGGAAAATCCACATTGACTGCCCTCCATTTTGTTTTTCTTCCCTGCCTAGGACAGAAGAATTGGAAAATGTGAAGAACTGGCATGGGATCTTCCCCATTGGCGGACCTCTTCCTGGTTCTGTGCTTGGTATTCCTGGGTTGGGCCCAGCGTGCCGTGACGTCTCCTTGCCAGATTGTCTCCAGCACCGTCGCTCCTTGCCGAGGCCAAAAGCTGCTCCAAGTCCCTCAGGATCTTCCCAGCACTCTGGAGAAATTGGACCTTTCCTACAATAAGATAGAACAGATTGATTCTGCAGACTTCTCCTCTTTGACCCAGCTGAAAGAGCTGGATCTGGGTTACAACCACATCTTCTCTATTGCCAACGACTCCTTTGCGTCCAATATCCTTCTGGAGAAACTGAGTCTCTTCAACAATTCGCTGGGAGAGATCCCTTCTCTGGCGTTGACGCCGTTGAAGAAACTCACCGCCTTGTCCATCTCCAACAATCTTTATCCTCTCTCAAGGCTGGATGGGGTGTTCAGCTCCCTGAAGAACCTTGAAGAGTTGTCCCTTGGCGGCCCTGTTATTTACAAGGTGGGCAGTGAAGACTTTGTTGCTTTGAAGGACCTTCCATTGAAGAAGTTCTTCCTGAAAACCGCTTCCAGTTTGACCGAGTATCAACAAGGGGCCTTCTCTAAGCTCAACACCACCGAATTTTGGTGCGACATTGCCCTGGATAGAAACCCGGAGGCGTTGCCCCTTATGTTCGGGGACTTGAAGGGGAAGCAGCTTCAGTACCTCCGTTTCCGTAACCTCTTTGAATTCACCTACTACACCGATTCCACGGACCTGTTTGCCAGCTTGCCTGAGGTCGAAGTGGAAAAGCTGGTCTTCTACAGGGGGAAATTCAATGAGAACCTGCTGCGTTTGGTTCTCTTAAACGTCCAGAAGTCTCGGGTGCGAGACCTCTCCTTCATTGCAATCGATTTTGCCCGCTCTCCCAAGTGGGAGCCTCCTGCAGCTGGCATCGCCAACCTGACCCTTCGCCATTTGTTGTTGAAGGACATCAGCAACCCTGACATTTTGCGTTTTGACTGGACTTTTACTTGGTTTGCTGGAGTTACGTACCTTAGTATCCTCAATGTTAACTTTAATTTTGTGCCCTGCGATGCCTGGGGGGAAATGAGGAACGTGGTGGCCCTGGATGTTTCTAGTAACCGCTTGTTAAATGACTACATCTACAATGAAGGCTGTCTATATCAAGGAATCATGCCCAGGCTGGAGCAGTTCAATCTTAGCAACAATGGATTAACCTACCTGGGCATAATTTCCAAGCTGACGTCCAGCTGGCCCCGGCTATCTAAGCTAGATTTGAGCCACAATCAAATCGGGATCTGTAAGCATTTGCCGTGTGTTTGGAGCCCCACTCTCGTCTGGTTGGATTTGGCTTACAACGTCGTCACAATGGAGATCTTCAAGTGCCTTCCCACCACGTTGCAGTTCCTGGATTTATCCTACTCTCAGTTGGAACGCCTGGAGATGAGCTACTTTGAGGCTGCAGTTGACCTCCAAGAGCTGCGGCTGAGCGGGAACAAGATCAAGTTTATCCCGACGGAATGGAGATGTCCAAATCTCAGGGTTTTGGCGGTGGATGGTAACTCCTTTGGTGTCATCAGCAAAGGTTCCTTTATGAACATGCCTCAGCTCACACAGCTGAAAGCGGGGAACAATCCTTACCATTGCGTCTGTGACCTCTACGGCTTCCTTCAGGAGACCCTGAAGAATGGCAAGTTGAAGATTGTGGACTGGCCCAACGGGTGGACCTGTTATCACCCCGAGCCCCTCCTGGATATGGCTGTGATGGCTTATGCACCGAGGCTGACCCAGTGTAACGTCATGGTGGTGGTGGCCATTGCTGTCTCCATCACAGCCGTTGTGGTGACCGTCATCATGGTCTTGTGTTGGTGGTACAATGTCCCCTGGTACCTCAAGGCCACCATTCAAATTGTGCGTTCCAAGTATCGGGCCCGCCACTCCCCACCGATACGAGGGTTCGCCTACCACGCCTTCATCTCGTACAGCTGCTCCGATGCAGATTGGGTCAGGCGGGAGCTGCTCCAGAGGCTGGAGGCCTCCACCCCGCCGTACCGGATCTGCATTCACGAGCGAGATTTCACACCCGGGCGGTGGATCATTGACAATATCATCGAGAACATTGAAAACAGCCGTAAAATCATTTTTGTTCTCTCGCGCAGCTTTGTTGACAGTGACTGGTGCAATTACGAGCTCTACTTTGCCCACCAGCGGGCAGTGGGGCTGAGCTTCGAGGACGTGGTCCTGGTGGTCAAGGAAGCAATTGACCCCCAAGCTCTGCCTAATAAATTTTGTAGACTGAGGAAGATGCTCAGCAAACGAACTTACTTAGAGTGGCCTCCGGAGCCCAGTCGCCAGGCGTTCTTCTGGGTGCAGCTGATGGCTGTCCTGGGGAAGGCCGAGGCAATCCGGAAGGACCCCAAGGAGGATCCGGGCAATGTCACTTGGGGAACAGACGGCACGGCTGACGATAAGCTCGAAATGGATCATGTGATTAATGCAGACACTGCACCAGCGTGTTAAATAGGACTTAGTTTAAGCCTAGAGGAACATTAGAATTTAACAGCTGAGTTCACATCTAGTGATTTTTTAAAATCATGCTTTATTAAGGAAGCTGCAATGGCTGGATTTATAGATAATGTTCAAGCTGTA
The DNA here is from genome assembly GCA_034064705.1 of Bothrops alternatus. Taxonomy (NCBI): domain Eukaryota; kingdom Metazoa; phylum Chordata; class Lepidosauria; order Squamata; family Viperidae; genus Bothrops; species Bothrops alternatus. The sequence continues at coordinate 349,762 of JARGCV010000988.1, forward strand.
GACCATGGTTTATGAATTGCTATGATTGAGTTCATGCAGCATGCTAAGCCAACACCAAAATGCTCACAGGATGGGCTTGTTTTTCTATCTCAGACATGTCAAACACAAGGCCCGGGGGCCGGATGCGGCCCACGAAGGGGTTTCACGTGGCCCGCGAAGCCGTCCTAGAAACAGTGAGGGAACGGTCCCCGTTGCCTTGGCCCTGGCCCAGGCCAGCCGGGAGCCAATGTACAATTTTGTGGTGGCCATCTATGCTGAAATGCATCAGTCTTAGCTCCACAAGGCCGTCCGGAAACAGCGAGGAACCAGCCCTTGCCGCATCGGCCCAGCCCCCTGGATGCATGCTGGGGAGGTGCCACCCTTTGTGAGGAATGAAGAAATGCACCATCCCCTGGACGTGGCCAGCAAATGGTCCTCGCCTACTTCACCTATCTGGCTTGATGGGCTCTGCCCTGGTCCCCCCCTTCTGCCAGAGACCCTCAGATCTGTCCCACACCTGCACAGGCCCCCACAGGCACCTTTGATGCGAATGTTGTAGATCTGGCCACACCCACCCAGTAGGCCACACCCACTCCATCACGCCCACCTAGTAGGCTGTACCCACCCTAGCCACACACCCCTGCCCCTCCCCGCGAGGGCAACCGCAATGCTGATATGGCCCTCAGTGAAATTGAGTTTGACACCCCTGTTCTATCTGAATATTTGCTAAGACAGCTGATTGGTATAATATAGTTTATAATTCAATATGTTGTACACAATCCCCAAATGTATTTAATTTAGACCCAGGTTAAGCACCTTACATAGAACCAGCATGTCAATATCATTCTCTACAGGGGGGAATTCCATTCAACTTACTCTATTTTGATTTTCCCTTCCGGCATCCTCAGGGTTAACCAAATTACAAAATAACAGAATTGGAAGGGACTTTGGAGGCCATCTAGTCCACATTAAGGAGGGCGGGCACACTACAAACCTTGCCAGAGTTGCACATTTGTTTCTCAGAATATAGTACTGAGAAACTATGAATCGTGGTTTACAGACTGCAGGGATGGTTCTACTTTACATGGCAAACCTGTGGTATTGGGACAGCCGCTGGGTTGATTCAGCCATTCCAGTGTCCCTCAGAACCGTGTTTCAATAATAATAATAATAATAATAATAATAAATAATAATAATAATAGTAAAGTTGGAAGGGACATTGGAGGTCATCTAGTCCAACCCCCTGCTCAGCCAGGAAACCCTATACCATTTCGGACAAATGGCTGTCCAGTCTCTTCTTAAAAACTTCCAGTGTTGGAGCACCCACAGCTTCTGGAGGCAGGTTGTTCCCCTGGTTAATTGTTCTCACTGTCAGGAAGTTTCTCCTTAGTTCTAGGTTGCTTCTCTCTTTGGTTAATTTCCAGCTGGATTCACTTAACAGCCATGTTACTAATTTAACAGCTGCAGGGATTCACTTAACAACTGGCAAGAAAAGTCATAAAATGGGGCAAAGCTCACGTAATAATTTCTCACTTGGCAACATACATTTTGGGTTCAGTTGTGGTCGTAAGTAGAGGACTACCTGTATAAATAGTCGCTCTAGAGAGGAACGTGTGACGCTGTTCCTGGGTCACAGTCATTTTTTTTGGCTGTTCCGAGGATTGATGCTGATCTCCGATGCCCTAAGCCAGGACAATCTAGGGCTTTTGATTGATGGGTGGGAGCTGTCATTGTTAGCTAAATAGCAAATTTTGTACGGCAATATTATTGCTGTCCTTGTCTGCTTTTATAATTAAAGTTTTTAAAATTGTCTTTTTGTATCTTACATTTTCTCTGAAATGTTCAGCATTTTGCAATGGTTTTAATTTAAGAGCTGTGGTGGCGCAGTGGTTAGAATTCAGCATTGCAGGCTAATTCTGCCCACTGCCAGGAGTTTGATCCTGACCGGCTCAAGGTTGACTCAGCTTTCCATCTTTCCAAGGTGTGTAAAATGAGGACCCAGATTGGTGGGGGGAGGGTACAATATGCTGACTGTAAACCGCTTAGGGCTGTAAAGCACCACGAAGCGGTATATAAGTCTAAGTGCTATTGCTAATTACTGCGACATGCCCATGGCAGGACCCCATTGACCTTGGCAGCAATCAAACAATTGAAGTGGGGAAAACTCCTTCCATTCTGGATGGGACCCCTGGAAATCTCAGGGCTGCAGGCTAGGCCAGGAAGTGGGGAAAAGTTGTCAAAGAAGATTGACAGCCCTGCTGTCTCGCTGACAAATCAACAGGAAAGGATGTGCTCCTGAGCAGGGTTAGAGAAGAAAAACCAGATGTACAGGTATAGTATAGGGGGTACCTTGCTCAATAGTAGTAACTGTGAGAGGGACCTCGGAGGCCTAATGAACAATCACTTAAACAGGAGCCAGCAGCGGCCAAAAAGGCGAACACAGTGCTAGGCTGCATTAACAGAGGGAGAGAATCAAGATCACGTGAAGTGTTAATACCACTTTACAAGGCCTCAGTAAGGCCACACTTGGAATACTGTGTCCCGTTTTGGTCACCACGATGTAAAAAAGATGTTGAGACTCTAGAAAGAGGGCAGAGAAGAGCAACAAAGAGGATCAGGGGACTGGAGGCTAAAAAATATAAGGAACGGCTGCTGGAATTGGGCATGTCTAGTTTAACGGAGAGAAGGACGAGGGGGGACATGATAGCAGGGTTCCAATATCTCAGGGGCTGCCCCAAAGAAGAGGGAGTCAAGCTATTCTCCAAAGCGCCTGAAGGCAGGACAAGAAGCAACGGATGGAAACCAATCAAGGAGAGAAGCAACCTGGAACGAAGGAGAAACTTCCTGACAGTTAGAACAATTAACCTGTGGAACAACCTGCCTCCAGAAGCGGTGAATGCTCCAACACTGGAGGTTTTAAGAAGAGACTGGACAGCCATTTGTCCAAAATGGTATATAGGGTTTCCTGCCTGAGCAGGGGGATGGACTCAATGACCTCCAAGGTCCCTTCCTACTTTTATTATTATTATTATGTATCTATTTGGCAGAATGGTATGATGTGAAAGAGTATAAAATATAAATGTGAGATGCCACTAACTGTCCAGCAGAGGGCAATGGTGGATAGACTATTGGGATTGATTCAGGTTTCTAGGAATAATCCCAGCTATTTCCAAATCTCAAATGCGGAAGATGATTTGTTTTGTTTTCTAAAATTGCCTTTTTTTTGGTAATTTTTTCCTTTTTCCTTTTGTTTCATTTATGTATTAATTTTGGGGCATTCTCTCTCACCATTTCTAGCTGCTCTGAATAGTGCGTGGACCCATAAGAAGGAAGGGATAATAGAAAAAAAAAATTATGCATCAACCAAAGAGAGACAGTTTGCAAACGGAACAGCTGCCTCTGAAATTCAGGCACAGTACAGGCAGTCCTCGATTTACAACAGTCCATTTAGTGACCGTTCAAAGGTACAGTAGCACTGAAAAAAAGGATCGGTTTTCAGACATACGACCGTCACAGCATCCCCAGGGTCACGCAATCAAAATTCAGACGCTCGGCAACTGACTGAATCACGTGCATTTTGTGACCTTCTGACAAGCAAAATCAAGGGGGGAAGCCGGATTCAGTGGTTCGCTTAACGCAGCAAGAAAGGTTGTAAAATGGGGCAAAATTCACTTAACTATATAAGAAACGTTGGGGTCAATAGCGCAGCGGTTCTCAACCTATGGGTCGCGACACCATTTGGGGTCGAATGACCGTTTCGCGGGGGTCGCCGGACACCGCAGTCCACCATTTTTTTTGCCCGTCGCGCGCGCGCCGTGCATGCACGGATCGGCCTGTCGCGCCGCGCATGTGCGGTTCGGGCCATCGCGCGCACGCCGCGCATGCATGGATCGCCCCATCGTGCGCGCATGCGCAGTTCGTGCCGTCGCGCACGCCGTGCATGTGCGGATTGGCCCTTCGCGCGCACATGCGTGGATCGGCCCATCGTGCATGCGCTGCGCATGTGCGGATCAGTCCATCGCGCGCCACACATGCGCGGATCGGCCTGTCGCACGTGCACCACGCATGTGCAGATCGGCCCGTCGCACGTGCGCCGCGCATGCGTGGATCGGCTCGTCGCGCGCGCATGCGTGGATCGGCCCGTCGTGCAGTGCGTGCACGCCGCGGGTCGGGGTCGCGCCGCACATGGGCGGTGCAAGTGGGGTCTCAACCTGAAAAAGGTTGAGAACCGCTGCAATAGCGGATGTAAGTCGAGGACTGTCTCTACAGTATATATGTACTGGGGTTGGGCAGCTAATAAATTCAAATAAGGTGGCTCTGTCCGAAAGCTTAAATTACAGACTTGCAGTTTTCTTCCAAAATACACCCTGGAGAGAATGATCAGCCTGGAATAAGAAACCGTGTGAGAGCCCAGAGGGCTCTTTACGTCTGAGAGTCACTTAAGAGACTTCGTAAGAAAATTCTAGAATGAGAAGCAAACTACCTGTCCAGTGGCTGGTGTCTCTGGAGGTAGCAAATAATTTTCCAGATTTGTAATGTGGGATCTGTCCAGTGGCTTATAAAAACCCTCTAAATTAAAAGGATCCAACCGGTCGGTCCTAGAGGAGATCAACCCTGACTGCTCTTTAGAAGGCCAGATCCTGAAGTTGAGACTCAAGTCCTTTGGCCACCTAATGAGAAGGAAGGACTAATGCTGGGAAAGAGAAGAAGAAGTGGACGACAGAGGATGAGGTGGCTGGATGGAGTCACGGAAGCAGCAGGCGTGAGCTTCAATGGACTCCAGAAGATGGCAAAGGACAGGAAGGCCTGGAAGAACGCTGTCCATGAGGTTGCGATGGGTCGGACACGACTTCGCAACTAACAACAACAAAATCTGGTGGCAAGGAGTTCCACGGTTTAATGATGCATTTCTTTTCTTTTACTGTACTGTATGTATCACGGTACAGGGAGTCCTCAACGTAAAGCAGTGCATTTAAGGACTGTTCAAAGTTACAACAGTACTGGAAAGAGTGACTTAACCATTTTTCATACTTACAGCTGTTGCAGCATCCCCAGGATCCTACAGGATCAAAATTTGATGGCCCTTGCTGTGTCCCAAGGTCATGTGATCCCCTTCGGTGGGGAAGCCAGATTCACTTAACAACCAGGTTACTAACTTAACAAGTGCAGCGATCCGCTTAACCACTCTGGCACGAAAAGTTGTAAAATGGGGCAAAACTCTCTTAGCAAATGTCTCACTTAGCGACATAAATTTTGGGCTCAATTGTGGTCGTAATTCAAGGACTATATAAAAAGGTTTAAAAATGAAAACTTACTGTACCAGATAAGCCATATACTAACAAGGTTAGCCCTCTCCCTCCAGGATTTCTAAAGGAGAAAAAAGAGACCCACTTCAAGGAGTTTTGGGGGGGGGGGCAAAATCAAACCCAAGTTCTCTAAATCGTAAAGTGAGGCGTTTGGAACCGAAAACACAGGCTTTGAGGGGTCTGGAGGGTGGTTTGAAACTGTTTTCTAAGATCAGTACCCCTTATTCTGCGCCAGACTCAAACAGAGGAAGCTTCTGAAGACCCAAAATGAGGGGGGGACGCCGGTATGGTCCCGCCAAAGACCGGGGGGGGGGGAAATAGATGGGTGAAGCAGGCATAGCAAAACTTATCTCTCCCAAATATCCCTTATATGGCTCATAAAAAAGAAAGGGGGGGGGTCGTTGGACTGGGCTGGATTTAAATTTGGAAGAAAAATAAATTGGTTCAAGAATTGGTCTCCTGCTCGGATCTGAGCCTTGTGGCAAATTCCTAATTCAGGGTTCCAGTTGCACAAAGCTTCTACTTGTATTCCACAAAAATCTGCAACACATTTTTCTCCTGCACAGGAATTTGCAATTCAAGGAGAAATACCAAAGCTTTTCAGCAAGAGAGAGAGAGAGAGAGAGAGAGAGAGAGAGAGAGAGAGAGAGAGAGAGAGAGAGAGAGAGAGAGAGAGAAGCACAAGTGTTTTTAAAAAACCAAAAGCTTTGCTTTCTTTTGGTAAGCAAACGTTGTCCCACAAGAGGCTTTCTGCAAACTTTGGAGCAGCACAGTGTGGTTTTGCCCCTTGAAGAGTCCTGTGTTATTTAAAAGCTTGCAGACGTCAAACTCAGTTCAACATGCAGGCAAAACTCCTTAGATTGAAGGGGGTGTTTTTTTTGTTTTTTTAAATCAGCAAAATCTTGTAGCACTTTAAAGTCTGATGTTGTGGTTCTGCCGTTTTTCTCTCAATCACAAATATTTTATGAGTGTGGAAAAGTGCAAAAACAGATAGTCCTCGACTTAACGACTTTTAAGTCCTCGACTTAAAACCCAACTTTTCTGCTTGCTAAGTGAGACATTTCCTACGTGAATTTTGCTTCATGTTACAGCCTTTCTCGCCACCGTCGTTAAGCGAATCACTGCAGTTGTTAAATTAGTCACAAGGTTGTTCAGCGAATCCGGCTTCCCCCGTTGACTTTGCTCGTCAGAAGGTCGCCAAAAGGGGATCACGGGACCCCCCCAGAGACACGGCGACCGTCGTAAAGGTGAACCAATTGCCAAGCGTCCGAATTTCGATCCCGTGACCACGGGGAGGCTGCAACGGTCGTTAAGTATGAAAAACAGCCCTAAGTCCCTTTTTTTTCAGTGCCGTTGTAACTTCAAACGGTCACTAAACAAACTGTTGTAAACCAAGGACATTTGAATTACAGAGTCAGAAAACAAAACTGCTGTGGTTTCACCTCCGTGGTCCTTATTTTGCATTTTTAATTATTGGGAGGGGGGAGATTAAGGGAAGCTTGCTTTGAGTCCATCGGTGGTAAGGACACCCTTATTGTCCCTAGATTCTCCTGACCCCATCCCTTCCCCAAAGTCTGCCTGGCGCCTCCGTGGGCACCCGGTGCCTGGCACATATTCTGCTCCATGCTGCCACTCGCGTCCCTGGCAGCTCCACCAGTATTATAGTAGTAGTAGTAGTAGTAGTAATAATAATAATAATAATAATAATAATAATAATAATAATAATAATAAAAATAATAATAGTAAAGTTGGAAGGGACCTTGGAGGTCAAGACTAACCCCCCGCCCAGGCAGGAAACCCTATACCATTTCAGACAAATGGCTGTCCAGTCTCTTCTTAAAAACTCCCAGTGTTGGAGCATTCACCGCTTCTGGAGGCAGGTGGTTCCACTGGTTAATTGTTCTCACTGTCAGGAAGTTTCTCCTTAGTTCCAGGTTGCTTCTCTCCTTGATGAGTTTCCATCCGTTGCTTCTTCTCCTGCCTTCAGGGGCTTTGGAGAATAGCTTGACTCCCTCTTCTTTGGGGCAGCCCCTGAGATATTGGAAGATTGCTATCATGTCCCCCCTCGTCCTTCTCTTCATTAAAGTAGACCTACCCAATTCCAGCAACCGTTCCTTATATGCTTTAGCCTCCAGTCCCCTGATCATCTTTGTTGCTCTTCTCTGCACTCTTTCTAGAGTCTCAACCTCTTTTTTACATCGTGGTGACCAAAACCGGATGCAGTATTCCAAGTGTGGCCTTACCAAGGCCTTGTAAAGTGGTATTAACACTTCACGCGATCTTGATTCTATCCCTCTGTTAATGCAGCCTAGCACTGTGTTGGCTTTTTTGGCCGCTGCAGCATACGGCTGGCTCACATTTAAGGGATTGTCCACGAGAACTCCAAGATCCCTCTCACAGTTGATACTATTACCCCCTATACTATACCATTATTATTGTTGTTGTTGTTGATAATAATAGAGTTAGAAGAGACCTTGGAGGTCATCTAGTCTAACCCCCTGCTCAGGCAGGATTAGTTTCCATCCGTTGCTTCTTGCCCTGCCTTCAGCTCCTTTCTGAGAACATGTTTATTATGAGCAATTAACTCCTTGTTGGGGGCTAACCTTCCCACCGGTCGGTTGTGCATTTGCCTGGTGAAGGGTGAAATTGGAGACAGCTTACGATCTTCTGCCTGGCCGTTTATAAACATGAAAAATGGTAGAGATAATTCACTGGACTGGTCATCGCTTGCTCTAGGGTCAGAACGAAAAGTTTTTGCTTGAAGTTTTAAAAAAGCAATGATGAGGCTTCCTTTTCTTTTTTCTTTTTTTAGTTTTCGTCTCCACACTTCGGAGCATGTCCGTCGGCCTTTGCCAGCTTAGTAATTTCAACGTCCACCTTTGTTATTTCGGCATCTGCAAAATACAGGGGTTTTTTTCCTCTCTCTCTCTCTCTCTCTCTCTCTCTCTCTCTCTCTCTCTCTCTCTCTCTCTCTCTCTCTCTCTCTCTTTTAAGCGAGTTGCATCCCAGTGACGGCTGGGTGGGAAAGGCCCAACTCCTGGCTTATTTTTAGTGTCCAATCAAAATATTTTCCAAGATGAAGGAGGGAGAAACATACAGAGACTTTGGGTGGCGTGTAAGAAAAAGAAGCAGCCGGAGACAGTGCAACCTTTGAGGTGCCTCGGCTAGGAGCAACGGACGGCTGCCCGGCCTCAGCCATGCCCAGATAGCCGTGCCCGCCTGGACCTTTTGGATGCCCCCTCGGTGTGAGATGGGACCATTGGGCTGCCTGGCTGGGCTCCTGCTTCTCCTTCTCCCAGGTAGGCTACCTGGGGGGGGGCTTCCCCAAAGTTGGGGGTGCCTTTCTTGAAAATGGAGCCCCCCCCAATTGGAGGAGGCTCATTGTGTGTGTTTGTGTGCCTGTGTTTGTCTCTGTGTGTGTGTGGCTCGGTGAGGAAGGTCTGCCGGCTTCGGGGAGGGGTACATAAGAAAAAAAAATCTCCCTTTTTTTTTGCAAATGAATCGGATCCAAGCCGGAGAATGTATTTTCCTTCAACCTTCCTCAGCAAACTGGTGTGTCTTTTTTAATTTGTCCTTTGGCTTAGGGTGCGATGATTTCCAGAATCCAGTGTAGGTATAGTTCACTTAGTGAACATTCCAAGTTACAACGGCACTAAAAAAAGGGGGGGGACTTAGCACCGTTTTTCACACTTACGACCGTTGCAGCCTCCCCGTGGTCACGTGATCACAATGCAGACGCTCGGCAACTGATTCAGATTTATGACGGTCGCAGTGTCCCTGGGTGTGTGTGTGTGTCACATAATCCCCTGTTGCGACCTCCTGACCAGCAAAGTCAGCGGGGGAAGTCGGATTCACTTAACTAACCGGGTGACTAACTTATCCACTGCGATGATTCACTTAACAACGGTGGCAAAAACGTTCATACAATGGGCGAGGGGTTTATTATTTTGTTGTTATTTCTGTTTTTTTGTTTTTAATCCCTTTTATTTATTTATTTTCTACATGCTGTTTATTTTCTGTAAGCTGCCTAGAATTGCCCCGAAGGGAATAGGCAGCAATATACTTTTTTACAAATGAAATCAATGAATAAATAAATAAAGTGGGGGCAAAACTCACTTAACAAATGTCTCACTTAACGACCGAGGTTTGGGGCTCAATTTTGAGGACTGCCTGTAATGGAAAGCCAGCTGCTTCTTTTCTGCACTGGAGCAAACTTGATTAGGATTAATAGATTGGCCTAATGGACTGAGTTATTCTAAGGATTACAAAACAATGTCAGGGAAATGCTTTCTTGCTGGAAAAAGTTCCAGGTTTTACAAACCCTTGATGATTCTCTGGCCTCTGGGGTTTATGGCTGCTCTGGGTGCTGTTTTTGTTGGCTGTTCATGCATTTTTACGTAAGATTTTCTGTATAAGGAATTTGGTTAAAACATTGCTGAACGTGTCTGTTTCTTCCAGCAATACTGGAATTTTTAATATTTTGATTGGACTTAGATTCTTTGATGTTTTGTATATGTTGTAAGCCGCTCCGAGTCTCCGGAGAGGAGCGGCATACAAGTCCAATTAATAAATAATAAATAAATAAATACAAGTTCTTTCTTTTGTTTTAAATATTACATATATAGCCTCGTGTTCATTTTAAATATATAACTAGTGTTCATAAAAAAACCACACACAGAGACACACACACAATGTGCTGTTTTTTCTTCTGCTCAGAACCTATAAACAGAGTTTAGATTTGGATAGGACACCACAAGGAAATCCTGGGGCTGAGAATTCTCAGAGAGAAACCTAATCTGAGATATTATTTTTTTTAAAACATCCTGGAAGTTTTTATTTAATTTAAATGAAATATAAGGTCCAACAGGGTTAGGTCAGACTTGCTGTCTTGAGCTGTAGGCCCCCTGATTTGGGGGATAGCACAAGTAGTCCTCGACTTAGAACAGTTCATTTAGTGACTGTTCCAAGTTACAACGGCACTGAAAAAAGGCACGGACGACCATTTTTCACACTTAATGACTGTTGCAGCATCCCTTTGGTCATGTGATTTACATTCAGATGCTTGACAACTGTTTGTCAGGAAAGGTCGTAAAATGGGGAAAATCACCCTTAACAAATGTCTCAGTTAGCAACATGAATTTTGGGCTCAGTTGTGCTCGTAACCTGAGGACTATCTGCAGGCATCTGCACACGGCCTGGTTCGTGGGTTTAATATTCCAAAGTCCACAGTAAATAATCACCAATTTAACCCAAAGTTTACTCATCCAAATAAAATTCAGCAGAGCAAGATTAGCTATGGATAGTTAAAAGAATTGCTTATTTTATAAAAGTAGCAACTGCATGGAAGTAGCAACTATCTCCCCCCCACCCCAAATATAATGCTCAACCAAAGGAAAGCAGGAGGGTTTTTTTTCTTTCAAAAAGAAAACAAATAAATGGGCTCCAGCTGGGGTCTTCTCTTGAAATCAAAAACGGAATAGAGAACCTGGGCCTCAGATCTCTTCTTTCCTTCTTCAACAAGATAATTTAGAATAGAAGATTTGCGCAAGCTGGGCTGGTTAAATAGAAGCAAAACCTGTTTTCTTTTAATGTAAAATGTCACGGAAAGTAAGCAAGTCATATATCCGCCCCAAACATCTGGAGAGCCGCCAGATGTCAGCAAACAATCCAGAATCTGCAGCTGCTGGCTGTCAACTAGAGGCTGTCCTGATTTTTGCAGCTGAGATACAATAGGTCTTTGGTTGTTCAGTTTTCTCCCGCATAGAATCTGAGGTGTCTTGGTGACGTTTCGACGAAGTCCCATTCGTCATCTTCAGGCTGGTGCTTTCGGCTTCGTGCTCCTAGAAGCACGAAGCCGAAAGCACCAGCCTGAAGATGACGAATGAGACTTCGTCAAAACGTCGCCAAGACACCTCAGATTCTACGCGGGAGAAAACCCGAACAACCAAAGACCTACATACAAACAGCCGCGAAAACCTGAGAAAACATATATATATGTATATATATGCAGGTCTTGGCGTATTCGGGTCTTTTCCCATGTAAGATTGAAAGTATCTTGGCAATGTTTCGACGAGGTCCCCACCCGTCATCTTCAGGCTGGGGTCTTCGGCTTCGTGCTTGTGCAAGCAAAGTGTGATCGGAGCTGCCGTCTCTCTATAAATATTGGTGGGGGTGTGTGGAGTGCTGGCTTAGTTGCTGTAGGTGGGTTGGTTGGCTGTGGGACCTCGTCGAAACGTCGCCAAGATACTCTCAATCTTACACGGGAAAAGACCTGAATACGCCAAGACCTGCATACCTGTACCTGTGAAAATCTACGAAAACATATATATCTGTGTTTTTGTAAATTTTCACGGGTTTTGCATCTTCAAAATTGTTTTTTGTTTAAACAAACCCTCAAAAGCTTTGTGTATGGCAGGGGGGTCACAGCTGGAGTCCAAGGCAGCAAATCAAAGAAAATGTCCAAGAAAAAGGTAATGGCTGATTAATAAACTAAATGGGTGTGCCATGTGGTTGCCTAGCCAATGGGCAATAACCACAGTGGGTAAGGGAGAGGGGGAGGAGGAGGAGGAGGAGGAGGAAAAGAGGAGGAGGAGGAGGAGGAGGAGGAGAAGGAGAAGAAGAAGAAGAGGAGGAGGAGGAGGAGGAGGAGAGAAAGAAGAAAAGAGGAGGAGGAGAAGGAAGAAGAGGAGGAGGAGGAGAGAGAAAAGAGGAGGAAAAGAGGAGGAGAAGGAGAAGAAGGAGGAGGAGAGAAAGAAAAAAGAAGATGAAAAGAGGAGAGAAAGAAAAAAAGGAGGAGGAGGAGAGAAAGAAAGGAGAAGAAGAAGAAGAAGAAGAAGAAGAAGAAGAAGAAGAAGAAGAAGAAGAACAACAACAACAACAACAACAACAACAACAACAACAACAACAACAACAACCTATTCCCTCTTTGCAGGAGAGCTGGGTAGAGCTTTTATGCTGAGCCATTCAGAGCCCAGGCGTGAATGGGGCTGAAAGGCCTCCTGTCTATTCACAGGCCCTGTGCAAACAACGTTGTGCCTCAAGGCAAAAGCAACACACTTTTTTTCTAACGAACCCCATGACTCTGGGAGTGATTCTGGGGATGGGTGGGCAGGACCCTTCCCACTGAGGGGCGTCATTGTGTTGAAAACTGGGCTTCAGGCACAAAGCTTCAGGACAGGTAGTCCTTGATGGTTCATTTAGTGACCGTTTGAACTTACAACGGCACTGAAAAAAGTGACCTAGGACCGTTTTGCACACTTACGGCCTTTGCAGCCTCCCCAGGATCACGTGACCAAAATCCGGACAATTGGTTCGTACTTATGACCGTTGTTATTGTCCTAAGGTCACGTGATCCCCTTTGGCGACCTTCTGGCAAGCAAAATGAATGGGGGAGCCAGATTCACTTAACAACCGGGTGACTAATTGAACGACCGCAGTGATCTGCTTAACAACGGTGGCAAGCCAGGTCACAAAACGGGGCAAAACTCACTTAACAAATGTCTCAATCAACAGCAGACGTTTTAGGCTCAGTAGTGGCCGTAAGTTGAGGACTACCTGTAACTTGCTCAGTTTTAAATTCAAGGTGTTGGCCACCGTCCCTAAAAGCTGTTTTTCCTTATCGCTTTCCGTTCTTGGGTTCTTTGGCTGTTCTGGCCTCTCCATTCATCTTCTTTAAGTTTGGCTTCCTGCTCGGATACAGAATCATCGAGTTGGAAGGGACCTCGGAGGTCATCTAGTCCAGGGTTTTTCAACCAGCGGTACGGGGACCACCTGTGCTACATTGGCACCTGGCAGGTGGTACGTGACCATCCTAGAAAAGGGGTAGCAGGAGAGGGGAATGAGCTGAACCGGGGGCAGCACCGCACAAGCCTGAGCGAGAGACGGCTGGAGCTACAGGGCTGTCGGGGCTCAGCGGAAGCACCAGGATCAGTACCAGGATCCAGCTGGAGCTCAGTGCTGATCCTGGTGCTTCTGCTGAACCCTGAAGAAGCACCAATCAGCTGGAAAGCAGCACTGATCCTGGTGCTCCCGCTGAGCCCAGAAGAAGCGCCGATCAGCTGGAAAGCAGCACTGATCCTGGTGCTCCCGCTGAGCCCAGAAGAAGCACCGATCAGCTGGAATGTTGCAGCATCTCCAGGGTCTTCTGATATACATTCAGATGCTTGGCAACTGATTCATATTTATGAAGGTCACAATGTCCCAGGGTCATGTGAAGGGACCAAAACCTGCTGCAACCACCCAGCAGACGGGGGGGGGGGAATAAAAACCAAACACCCCCTCCACCCCCCACCCCCGCTGCCAATCCTCAACAGAAATGCTCACAACAATGGAAACCTCGGACAGGAGGAAGAGCGCAGCCGGGCGGGCAAGCAGGTGTCTTGCTCGGCTGTGGCTTGGGGGGCACTTTTTTCAGTGCCATTGTCACTTTGAACATTCACTAAGCGAACTGTTGTAAATCGAGGACTACTTTATCACTTTTTTCCTTTTGGGGGGGGTCATCAAGTTTTTGATACCTTGCTAGGCGACTGGTGGTACTCGGATATTGCCATATCCTAAAAGTGGCACAATGGGTGAAAAGGTTGAAAAGCCCTGCCATGGAAGGGGGGGAGGTGCCAACTGAAACCCAGAGAGTGCCCGGTGGCAGAGAACTGGTTTAAACGATACATACCTGGAATCAGGTGGAAGGTAATCTCTTAACCAAGTCAGTAAAAAACCAATGGGTGCAGATACTGGAGGCTCTAAAGCTGCTGAGCTGTTGAGGCTTGGTGTGCGTTGGGTGGATCCAGCCCAGGATTACTCCTCCTGGGTTCTCTGCAGCTGAACGCGGATGGTCAGTGGGCTGCCCCCTTTGAAATGGGTTTTTCTAAATTAAACTGGGGCTTCGCTTCCTTCGCCAGCATTTCAGTCCCTTTGCTGCGGCCACTGCAGAGAAAATCAGTATTTTGGACTGTTTGTGGGAAAACCATCACGGGCCTTCCAAAGTGAACAGCAGGGGCTGTATACTTAATAGCTCTCTGTGGTAAGCTTAGGAAGGCATCTTTATTTCTTTCTTTCTGGGTAAAGCAACACAAAAATCTCAATTTCATGGAGTGATTCTGAAAGCGTTATTGTATAAAGTGGGGGGGGGATAGTTAATTTTCCCAAGAGGCCACACGAGAAACTGTTGTGGAGGGCCAAGCCAGTAGAATAGAATAGAATAGAATAGAATAGAATAGAATAGAATAGAATAGAATAGAATAGAATAGAATAGAATAGAATAGAATAGAATAGAATAGAATAGAATAGAATAGAATAATGGAATGAAGAATAGAATAGAATAGAATAGAATAGAATAGAATAGAATAGAATAGAATAGAATAGAATAGAATAGAATAGAATAGAATAGAATAGAGTAGAGTAGAGTAGAGTGGAGTAGAGCGGAGTGGAATAGAATGGAATGGAATATGGAATGGATAGAATAGAATAGAACAGAAAATAGAACAGAATAGAATAGGATAGAACAGAAAATGGAATGGAATAGAATAGAGAATGGGAATAGGATGGAGAATGGGAATAGATTAGAAATAGAAATAGAAATAGAAATAGAAATAGAAATAGAAATAGAAATAGAAATAGAATAGAATAGAATAGAATAGAATAGAATAGAATAGAATAGAATAGAATAGAATAGAATAGAATAGAATAGAAAATGGAATGGAATGGAATGGAATGGAATAGAAAGTAGAATAGAATAGAACAGAACAGAACAGAATAGAATCTAATCTGGAAGGGACCTTGGAGGTCTTCTAGTCCAGCCCTCTGCTCAAGCAGGAGAATCTATACCATCTCAGACTTAATTCAATATTAATTTTTTTGCTTTATAAAAAGGTTGACTCAGCCTTCCATCTTTCCGAGGACCCAGATTGTTGGGGGCAAAAGGCTGAGTCTGTAAACCTCTTAGAGAGAGCTGTAAAGCACCATGAAGTGGTATATAAGTCTAAGTGCTATTGCTTTATAAAAAGCATTAAACAGACAGACAGACAGATGTTACGGATAGATAGATAGATAGATAGATAGATAGATAGATAGATAGATAGATAGATAGATAGATAGATAGATAGATAGATGATAGATAGATAGATAGATAGATAGATAGATAGATAGATAGATAGATAGATAGATAGATAGATAGACGGACAGTTAAAGACAGACAGACAGACAAAGACAGAGAGAAGTTATGGATAGATGGATAGATGGATAGATGGATAAATGGACAGACAGACAGACAGGATCACATTCAGGAAAAGTCCCCAGGGGCCCTCTCTGAGGGAAATGAGCGGTCCAAAACTGTGGTAAAGAAATAAAGAAATAAACAAATGAATACATTCAGTGAGACGTATCCCTTACCAAGCTCAGTGCTGAAGCTTGTGGTGGAAGTTCAAAGTTGGCCTGTCCTGGGTGTATATAAGAATCACCCATTATTTATGTGTAAAATTTTTGTAACATTTTTTCAAGCTCCTCCCCTCTAGCCCATTTCCCTTGTTTTTCTCTGGAGTTTGCAGACTGTGGTGCTGTGGACAGAGGTGGCGTTGTGTGGCGGGGTGGACTACACCCTTCCCTTACACATCCTTTTGCAGGAGCCTTAAACGGTGTGCTCTTTTCCACACACTGAGCTGTTGTTGAGGAAGCGAGCTGTGGATGAGCTCAGTCGGAGACAATCGGGGAGAGAGAGAGACAGAGAGGGAGGTTTCAAGCCACTGCATTTACATTGCTTTCTTGTGCAAAGACATAACAAAATGCACTCGTTTTCATTAGCAAAGCATTTTACATACCTTGGTATTAATTGGACGCTTTCTCTAGTCCAGGGGTTCTCAACCTTGGCAACTTTAAGACTTGTGGACTTCAATGCCCAGAATTCTGAGGAGCCATAGTTCCCCCATGCTGGCTCAGGAATTCTGGGAGTTGAAGTCCACAAGTCATAAAGCAGCCTAGGCCTAGGCCAGAATGAGGCAACCTTGGCTCTTTTAGGACTGGTGGACTTCAACTCCCAGAATTCCTGAGCCAGCATGGGGGAACTATGGCCCCTCATGACTTGTGGACTTCAACTCCCAGAATTCCCTAGCCAGCATGGGGGAACTATGGCCCCCTCATGACTCGTGGACTTCAACTCCCAGAATTCCTCAGCCAGCATGTCTCAGCTTGGAAACCTCTCCCTTTCCCCTCAGCATGGCTGGCTCAGGAATTCTGGGAGTTGAAGTCCACCAGTCCTAAAAGAGCCAAGGTTGCCTACCCCTGCCCAAATGCCTGAATTTTGATCACCGTGAGGAAAAAATATTTAAATATTTAAACTAGGGGTCTTCAAACATGGCCCTTTTATGGCTCGTGGACTTCAACTCCCAGAATCCCTGAGCCAGCATGGCTCAGCTTGGAAACCTCTCCCTTTCCCCTCAGCATGGCTGGCTCAGGAATTCTGGGAGTTGAAGTTCACAAGTCTTAAAGCAGCCGAGTTTGGAGACCCCTGGTCTAGATCCTGTTTTTAGCATGCTGTCGCTCTTAGTATGAATTGGTTCATACTTACTTTTAACTCTGGGCGGCATTTTTGAGTCTCTCCCAAATGAGCAGCTTTGAGAAGCCAAGATCAACCGCTGGGCACAGACCACGGTTCCACCTGCTTTCTTTTTCCTCTGGAATCTGTTGGTTGAATTAACCAAAAACAGCCCAGGTTTGGAGCCAATGTAACAGAAGTGGATTTGGAAATTTCTCCTGAAGGGTTTAGCCATGGTTGAGAGGGGTTGGTTGTTTGAGTAATGTGAGCAAAAAAAAGCCTCACTCCTCCTGCAAAACAAGTGCTTGTTAAGAATCGTGATGGCGCAGTGGTTAGAATGTGGCTTTGCAGGCTGACTCTGCTCACTGCCAGCAGTTCGATCCTGACCGGCTCAAGGTTGGTAAAATGAGGACCCAGATTGTTGGGGGCAAGAGGATGAGTCTGTAAACAGCTTAAAGGGGGCTGTAAAGCACCGTGAAGCGATGTATAAGTCTAAGTGCTTATTCTATTCCGATTCCTTTTCCTATTTCCATTCCTTTTCCTATTCCATTCCATTCCATTCTATTTGATTCGATTCCAATTCCTATTTCCATTCTTATTCCCATTCCGTTCCGTTCCATTCCATTCCATTCCATTCCATTCCATTCCATTCCATTCTATTCTATTCTATTCTATTCTATTCTATTCTATTCTATTCTATTCTATTACCATGGTGGCACAGTGGTTAGAATGAAGTATTGCAGGCTAATTCTGCCCATAACCAGCAGTTCGATCCTGATCTGCTCAAGGTTGACTCAGCCTTCCATCCTTCCGAGGCCAGTAAAATGAGGACCCAGATTATTGGGGGCAAAATGCTGACTCTGTAAAGCTGCTTAGAGAGGGCTGTAAAGCACAATGAAGTGGTATATAAGTCTAAGGTCCGTTGCTATTGGCCAACCGAGGACCTTACATAGGGACTGGGGGAAGTTGTGATCCAGCAACCCTTTTGCATGTCTATCTCTAGAGCAATTTGTTTTGTTTGTCTATTTGTTGAGGGTTGTGCATTTTGAGCAGAGCCCTGGCGATGCTGAAAGGACAGGTAGTCCTCGACTTACAACAGTTCATTTAGTGACCGTTCGAAGAGAGAGAGAGAAAGAAAGAGAGAGAGAAAGAGAGAGAAAGAGGGGAAGAGAGGGGAAGAGAGAGGGAGAGGAAAGAGAGAGGGGGGGAGAGAGGGAGAAAAAGAGAGAGAGAGAAAGTGAGAAAGAGAGAGAAAGAAACAGAGAGAGTGAGAGAGAGAGTGAGAAAGATTGATAGAGAGAAAGGGAGAGAGAAAGGGAGAAAGAAAGAAAGAAAGAAAGAAAGAAAGAAAGAAAGAAAGAAAGAAAGAAAGAAAGAAAGAAAGAAAGAAAGAAAGAAAAAGAAAGAAAGAAAGCGAGAGAGAAAGAGAAAGAGTGAGAAAGAGATTGATAGAAAGAGAGAGGGAGAGAAAGAGAGAGAGAGAGAGAGAGAGAGAGAGAGAGAGAGAGAGAGAGAGAGAGAGAGAGAGAGAAGCTCACCTAAAAGTCTTGGGGTTCTGGAAAATACAAATTGGAATGAGTTTGAATCTTGGTGATTTCATGGACGTATCTCTGCTATTTTCTTCTTCCAGATAATTCTCTTTCACTTCTCCCTCTAGCCCAGATTCAAGAACTAACCAAGTTCTCCCGCTTAGCTTTGGGGAAGCCGCTAAGCTTGACCCACTAGCTTTGCACCTTGCGCCAATGCATCAACACATCCCTTCCAGTGCCCCAGTAAACCTGGTTGTCTGAATAGTGCCTCCTCTCTCCTGCGTGAAAGGAAATGGCAAGGTCTCCAGCTCTGGTCTTTTCCCCTCCCTCCAGGCCGGGTCACCCCTTTTAACATCGATGTGAAAAGAGCTCAGATCTTTCGTGGGCCTCAGGATGCCCAGTTCGGCTATAAAGTCCTGCAGTTCACAGCTCAAGAGCAACAATGGTGAGTTTGTGCAGCTGTGTTGAGGCTGCTTTTTTATTCCTACTCCTTCGTCTGCTCCCTACCCCCCTCCACCCAAGAATCAACAAGAAAGAAGCTTACTACTTCAAAGATGCAAAACCTACTATAGCAAGTAAACTCTCGTGAACTATCAGATGGATGGAATAAAGTACAGGCAATCCTTGACTTAAAACCGTTCATTGAACAACTGGCCTCCAGAAGCGGTGAATGCTCCAACACGGGAAGTTTTTAAGAAGAGACTGGACAGCCCTTTGTCCGAAATGGTGTAGGGTTTCCTGCCTGAGCAGGCGGTTGGACTAGATGACCTCCAAGGTCCCATCCAACTTTATTATTATTACATTTAGTGACCGTTCAAAGTTACAACGCCACTGGAAAAAAAGGGGACTTGGGACCATTTCTCACACTTAACGACCGTTGCAGCCTCCCCAGGGTCACGTGATCAAAATTTGGACGCTTGGCAACTGATTCCTATTTATGACGGTCGCAGTGCCCTGGGAGGGGTGTCTTTTGCGACCTTCTGACAAGTAAAGTCAACGGGGGGGGGACCAGATCCACTGAACAGGTGTGTTACTAACTTAACAACCGCAGCAATTCACTTATCAACAGTGGCAGGAAAGGTGGTAAAATGAAGGTGAAATTCACTTCACTGTCTTGCTTAGCAACGTAGAGCTCAATTGTGGTCATAAGTCGAGGTCCACCTTTATATGGTTTGTACAACACGATCAGCCACAAAAGAACAAATTAAGGTTCAGGTTACTAACCAAGATTAAGTGTGCAGGTGAAGCTGTGAGGCCTGGGAGATGTTTTAAGTCTCAGGTTTTGCCTTGGGGTCCCATAGAATGGCCAACCTGTAGGGTGCTGGGCCGGGGAAGACCTGCACTGGGCAGGGGGCCAGTCCATGTGGAGTGATTTTCCCTGCTTCCTCTCCTAGGGTCCCATAAAGAAACCTCTGCTTCTTTTTTTTTTTTTTAAATTATAAAAATTCTTTTATTAAGAACAATCAGCATTGGACATAAAAACATATTATGCCGCGATCATCATGACACCTGGTATACAATACTAAGTATTAGTCTTTGAAAACGTCTGACTTAGTAGGCCTTTTTCCCCCCCTCCTCGCGTCCAGCCTCAACTATACTCCTGTTACATTTTATTTTGATTGGTGTTTCTCTTATCTGTTTCAATATTAATGTGATCAACATTAAACATAAGATCTTATTGCTAAGCAATCTTCCTAGACCATAGCATACAACATTAGGTATTAATCTTTGTAAACATCTGTTTTAGTAAACGTTCTTCCCTCCTCCCTTACGTCTTCAAGTATACTCCGAATACATTTTGTTTGATTGGTGTTTCTCTTATATATGGTCTATCTACTGTTTCTAGTCTATCGCATATTGTGCGTTTGCGCTTCTGAATTGACTTCATCCCATTACTAGTGCAATCTTTTATAGTCCCTAACCAGAGATCCTGAGGTGAAAGTTTCATATCCTGAGGTAGAGATTCAGTCTACTTTAACAATATTAAAGCAAACAGCATTAGTCATAAGGTTATGTTAAGAGGAAGAGGCATTAGTTATAGAACATATACATTCAACATTGGGGGTTAGTTTTTGTAAACATTTGATTTGTTAACCCTTCTTCCCTCCTCCCATCGAGCCCTAGCTAAACGCCAGCTGCATTCTGTTTGATTGGTGTCTCTCTTGGATATAGTCTATCCACTGTTTCCAGTCCATCACAAATTGTTCATTGGAGCGATTTTTCAAATATGCTGATATTTTTGCCATTTCCGCCAGATTTGTTACTTTCACAGTCCATTCTTCAATAGGCGGTATTTCCGGATTCTTCCAGTACTGTCCCACCAATAATCTTGCTGCTGTAATTAAGTTCAAAAATAAATTTGTCTCTGAGGTAGTGATATCCTTTGTGATCCCTAACAGAAAAGCCTGAGGTAGAAATTCTATACGCTTTTTGAAAATAGTTTGGAGTATCCACCATATCTTCCTCCAGAATGCTTTGATTTTTCTGCATGCCCACCATATGTGAAAGTAAGTAGCCTCCCCGTCTCCGCACCTCCAGCATTTGGGCTGGGTGCCCGGGTAGATGAGTGATATTTTTTTCGGGTCTAGATGCCATCTATAGAACATCTTGTAGAAGTTTTCCCTTAAGTGTTGCGATTTCGTGAATTCTACATTCCTCACCCAGATTTTCTCCCACGTGTCCATGGCGATAGAGTGTCCGAAGTCTTGTGCCCACTTTATCATACAGTTCTTGACTAGCTCGGTTTCAGAGTCCATTTCTATCAGAATGCTGTACACTCGTTTGATGTGCATAATCCCCTGTTCTCTAATCTGTTTAATTAGGTTCTCGTCGGTCTGGGAGAAGCCCTTCTTCTTGTCTTTACGCCACCTTGATTGTAGTTGTATATATGATAGCCAGGTACTTCCTATTCCTCTGTTCGCTAGCGTTGCTTGAGATTTCAAGAGGAACCCGTTTTCTTCTCCCAGTACAAGTTCACTGTAGGGCACCACTTCTTGCCCTTGGGATGTATTCATATCCCCTGTTGCGTGTCCAGGGATCGTCCAGATGGGAATCTTGTCGTGTAGGAGGTGCTTATATTTCTTCCAGACCCATAGCAATGGGATTCGTAGTGGGTTCTCCTTGAAGTTCCTATCTGCCTTTTTGTCGTATACTAAGTATGCGTGCCAGCCGAATAGTAGACCATGTCCCTCAACATTCAGAATTCTATCATTTGTCATGTTGATCCAGTCACTAACCGCCACCAACGTTGCTGCATAGTAGTATAGCTTTAGGTTAGGCATTTTGAGTCCCCCTCTCTCCCTTGCGTCTTGGATGATTTTTAGTCTCACCCTCGGTCTCTTGTCGTCCCAAATAAATCTGTTGATGCCCTTCTGCCAGTTGTCTAAGTCCGCATCCTTCTTGAGTATGGGTAGCATTTGAAAGAGAAATAAAAATCTGGGTAATACATTCATCTTTACTGTCGCTATCCTGCCGAGCAGGGACAGACGTAGTGATTTCCACCTTTCCAGGTCAGCTTGTATCTTATTCCACAGGACCTCGTAGTTATTCTTGTATAATTTCGCATTTGTTGATTCTATCTCCACTCCTAAGTATTTGACTTTCTTGACTATTTCACAACCCGTTATTCTTTCCAAGTCCTGTCTTGCTTTTTTGTCTAGGTTTTTGACTAGCATCTTTGTTTTTGATATATTTACTTTGAAGCCTGACACCCTACCGTAGTCTTCCATTATCTCCATCAATCTCTTTGCTGACTGTGCTGGTTGCGACATTGTCACCAGCAGGTCATCCGCAAAGGCACATAGTTTGTAGTCTTGCTGTTTAATCTGTATGCCCTGTACATCCTCTGCCGCTCTTATTCTGTTCAGTAAAATTTCCAGTGTTAGGACAAATAGCAGGGGGGACAGCGGGCAGCCCTGCCTCGTGCCTCTCTCTATATTAAATGAGTCCGTTAAGTCTCCATTGACAATGATCTGGCCTGTTTGTTTCTGGTAAATTGCCGTTATGGAGTTGAAGAACTGTGCTCCCATTTTCATCTTCAGGACCAAGTTCGTCAGGAACGGCCAATTCAGTCTGTCGAAGGCTTTTTCTGCATCCACAAACATAAGAGCGGCGGGTATCTGGTTGTGCCTTTGCAGGTACTCTATTATGTTCAACAGCTGTCTCACGTTGGTTTTCATCTGGCGTCCTTGTATAAATCCCCTTTGGTCCGGGTGTATTGTTTTTTGTAAAACAGTCATTAGTCTATTGGCCAAAATTTTTGTGAAGATTTTATAGTCTGTGTTTAGTAGTGAGATGGGCCTGTAGTTTGCGGGCTGTGTGTTGTCTTTCCCCTCCTTTGGGATTAATGAGATGTAGGCTGTTTTCCAGGATGGTGGGACCTGGCCTCCTTCTTGAATGCTGGCAAATAGCTGTCTGAGGGGTTCTAGCATCTCATCCTGTAGATGCTTGTAGTAGGTCGCTGTTATCCCATCCGTCCCGGGCGATTTTCCTGCTTTCAGTTGTGTGATCGCTGAGTGTATTTCCTCCTTTTTGATTAGGGCATTCAGGGCTTCTCTTTGTGTGTCAGTAATCGCCTGTATCTTTTCGTTTTGTAAGAATTCATCTATCTCTTTGTCTTGTATCTTATCCTCGGCATATAGTTTCGAGTAGAACTCCGTGAAGGCTTTCTTGATGGTTTTTTGTCGGAATTCTAGCTTGCCTTTGTATTCTATCTTTTCAATTATGCGGGATTTCTGTTTCTTTCTTATAGTGTAGGCTAGCCAGCGGCCCGGTTTGTTGGCCTTGCAGAATGTCTTATGTTTTGCATATTGTATATTCCTTGCAACTTGGTCCGCCATCAACATGTCAAATTGCTTTCTTAAGATCTTGAGTCCTTCTTTGGCGACTTTGTCCTCTGGTCTTTTTATCAGTAGCCGCTCCATTTTGCTTATCTCATTTTCTAACTCTTTTCTTTTTTGTTCTTGTTGGCGACGGTGCCAGCTATTCATGGATATGAGGATCCCTCGCATGTACACCTTGCTGCCTTCCCAGATCTGTTCTATCGGTGTTCCGTTGTTCATATGTGTGTTGAAGAATTCCTTCATAGCTTTTTTGCATTCCGCCACCTTGTCTCCATGTCTAAACAGGTTTTCATTGATTCTCCAGGACCTCCTCTGTTTCGGGCCGTGTCTTAGTTCCATCCTCACAGGGTTGTGGTCTGTCAGTGCTTTGGGTAGGATTTTCACCGCGTTTAGACAAGTTAGCAAGTCGCTAGAAGTTAATATAAAGTCAATTCTGGAGAAGGATTGATGTCTGCCAGAGAAGAAGGTGAATTCTTGTTCTTTGCCGTGTCTTTTCCTCCATACATCTGTCAGTTCGAGGTCCTCCTTCATGTCGAAGAAGGATTTAGGCAACTTAGAGTGTTTTTGTGGGTTCGGTGCAATTCTTTTTTTGTCTAGAGCAGTCTCAATGACCCCGTTCCAGTCGCCCATGATGATGTGAGATCTGTAGTTAAGTTGTGTTATTTTCTTGTGTAGCTTTTTGTAGAATTTGCCTTGCTGCTGATTTGGTGCATATACGCCCATTACTAGAATCTTCTTGTCCTCTTGTGTTATTTCAATTGCCAGGTATCTACCTTGGGGGTCGGACTCTATTAGCTTCGCCATTATATGTTTCTTTACGTATATAACAATCCCATTCTTTTTTCTTGGCGCCGCTGCCACAAATTGCGCACCTAGTTTGTAGCTGGTCAGATATTTCTGGTCTGCTGCCCTGATGTGTGTTTCTTGTAGGCAAATTATGTCGTTTCCTCCTTGAGACAGATAATGAAATATCTTCCTCCTTTTCTGTGGGGAATTTAGTCCGTTAACGTTCCATGTCAAGTATTTAATCATCATTGTCGGTTTCAGGATACTCTTCCGAGACCGCTTTCATTCTATCTCCTGTGGTATTCTTTGGTCTCGTTCCCATGGTATCCGAGTTTGTGTTCGAGTTGCATATAGGGATCGCGTCTTGCCGATCTGTGCGTTTGGTGGTGGATCTTGTTATCCTGCCCTCTGCAGTCTGTCTTGTTCCCTTGTTGTTGTTGTTGCTTCCTGTTCTCTGTGTCGTCGTGTCTCGAGTTGGTCCTTTCCTTTCTCGTGTTCTTGTATTGGTCTGTCGGTCTGGTGGATTTTCTGCGTCTTCTCTCGTGGTGTATTGGGATCCCTCCGGCATCAGCTCCTTTTCCAGGAATTCTCTGGCTTGTTGGACCGAGTTCAGTTGGCGTCTTTTATTTTTATAGTAGAATGTCATCCCCGTGGGGGTTTCCCATCTGAATCGCAAGGCACGTGATCTCAGTTCGTCAACCAGGAACTTATATTCCTTTCTGTCTCGCAGCATCGTCTGGGGGATCTCTTTCAGTACTTTCACTTCTTGCCCCTTTATGTATAAACTCTTGTGGTAAGATGTGGCTGAGATGCGGTTCCGGAATCCCTGCGTCGAAAAGTGGATGACCACGTCCCTTGGTTGGTGCCTGTTTGTTGTCGTCCGTGCGCCCACTCTGTTGATTCTGTCGATTTGCCATTCGATAGTTGAGGTTGGCTTTCCCAGAAATGCTGCCAGGGCCTCTATAAAGGTTCCGGCCAGGCTTCCTTGGGTTTCGTCTGGTGTCTCTTTCAGGCCTCTGAACCTGATTGCAGTCGCCAGTTGCCAGTACTGTACTATGGTGGCTTGGTCTTGGGTCACCCCTCTCATCTCTGCTATCTCTGTTCTCTGGCTTTCTACTTGATTCTCCACTTTCTCCATCCGCTTGTCCACCTTCTCCCTGATTTCCTGGAAGTTTTTCTCCATTTCCTCCCCTACTTCCTTGTAGTGTGTTTGCATTGCCTCTTTCATTTGCTCCAAATCTGCAGCCATCGCCTTGCGTTGCTCCTCCCATTTTCTCTCTAGCCCTCTACCTTCATCTTGCAGCATTTGTTTTATATCGTTGTATCTTTTCTCCATCTTTTGTTCTGCCTCTATGCACCTCCTCTCCATCTCTCTACCTTGTTCTTGCAGCATTTGTTTTGTATCGTTGTATCTTTTTTCCATCCTTCGTTCTGCCTCTACACACCTCCTCTCCATCTTTGTGTCCCTTTCCACCAACCTTTTATCCATTCCATCCAACCTTTCAACCAGCATTTCTATTGCCTTTTGTATCGTGTGTGCTGTTGGGCTGGCCTGTGACGGTGTATGGTTCTGGATGCCTGTATTTGGATGGGAGGGTGTGGGGGTGGGTAGAGTAGTTCCTGGTGGTTTAGTACGCTGGGCTGGGGAGGATACAACTCCCTTCGTTTGTGTCAGTGTGGTCTGTTTGGAGGCCATCTTGAGCTTGTCCTCCCTTTGTCCAGGCACTGTTTTGGTTTTGGTTTCCAGCTTGGGCCAGGGTAGGCACTAGACTGCGATCTGGTGTTGGTTCAGTAATCTGTCCTTTCAGTGGGAGGGGGGGGCTTCAGGGTTCAGGCAGTGCAGGTCTAGGGGCCTGTAGGCAGGGAGGTCTGTCTGTGTTCAAGGAGTCTATTCAGTGCCTCTGCCTGTCTGTGATTCCAGGCCCCTTCTGCCTTCCCTCCACAGCCGCCCTGGATGCCTTTTAGTTTTCCTCTGACGCCCACCTTCCTCCCTGGTGGGTTCTGCTCTCTTCAGTGTCCCTGGAGCTCCCGTTCTGGGGGGTCTGGGGCACAGCTTGTGGAGTATCTCTCCCCCGTCCCTCTGCCGCCCAGGGTACCCTTTTCCTGTGTCCTCTCCCACTGTCTGCTTTCTTGCTTCTTCCCACTTGGTTCTTCTCTCCTCCCCTCTATTGTTCTGGCTTGCCTGCAATCAGCTCCGTTGATTGCCTCCGTCCTTTTCCGCCGCTTCAGGCCGCTCCGCTGCCCTCTCGGCTATTCCACCCTCTTCTGCTCTTCTGGGGGCCCTTTCCAGGTTGGGAGACCCCCCCAGTTGCCTTCGCCCCTCCTGCCTATGTCTCCCTCGCTTCTCTCACCCGTTCTCCGCCGCTTGGGGCCTCCTCCTTTTGTCCGGCTGCCCCCGGCCCTCTCCTCTTCCGATTCCTGCTGCCGGCTCTCACCTCCGCTCTCGCGTTCTTCCTCGCCCCCTGGGACTCGTCTGGGGGCCGTCTTCGGTCGGTGGGCTCTCCCGGCAGCTTCCGTCTGTCTGCGCTCGCTCTCCCCTGCAAATTCGGATTTTGGGGCCTCCCGCCCTCTTCCAGCCGGCCGGCCAGCCGGCCGGCCGCCGCCGGCTTCCTCCGCTCAGCTGGTTGTCCGTGGGGGACCCTCGGCGGCGATTTATACTTCTCTGGAGTGCCCCGAGGGTCCTCTTCAGATGCGCCTATCTTTCTGGCGCTCTCTGCTCTCAGTACTTTTAATTTTTTATAAAAGTTTTAAGCCACGGTCCGGAGCTTTCCTAGAAGGGCCTAAACCTCTGCTTCTTTTAACAGAGAGCTGAGGAATCATTTTGTCTGAAATGGTCTAGGCCCAGGGTGGGCAACCTTGGCTCTTTTATGACTCGTGGACTTCAACTCCCAGAATTCCTGAGCCAGCCGTGCTGAGGGGAAAGGGAGAGGTTTCCAAGCTGAGCCAGGCTGGCTCAGGAATTCTGGGAGTTGAAGTCCACGAGTCATGAAAGGGCCATAGTTTCCCTCATGCTGCCTCAGGAATTCTGGGAGTTGAAGTCCACGAGTTATGAAGGGGCCATAGTTTCCCCATGCTGCCTCAGGAATTCTGGGAGTTGAAGTCCACGAGTTATGAAGGGGCCATAGTTTCCCCATGCTGCCTCAGGAATTCTGGGAGTTGAAGTCCACAAGTCATGAAGGGGCCATAGTTCTCCCATGCTGGCTCAGGAATTCTGGGAGTTGAAGTCCACGTGTCATAACGCAGCCTAGGCCTAGGGCAGGGGTAAGCAACCTTGGCTATTTTATGACTCATGTACTTCAACTCCCACAATTTCCTGAGCCAGCCGTGCTGAGGAGAAAGGGAGAAGTTTCCAAGCTGAGCCAGGCTGGCTGAGGAATTCTGGGAGTTGAACTCCAGGAGTAATAAAAGAGCCAAGGTTGCCTACCCCTGCCCTAGGCCTAGGCTGCTTTATGACACGTGGACTTCAACTCCCAGAATTCCTGAGCCAGCCACGCTGAGGGGAAAGGGAGAGGTTTCCATACTGAGCCATACTGGCTCAGGAATTCTGGGAGTTGAAGTCCACGAGTCATGAGGGGGCCACGGTTGCCTACCCCCCGTATAGGGTTTCCTACTTGAGCAGGGGGTTGGACTAGAAGACCTCCAAGATCCCTTCTAAATCTGTTATTCTCTACCGTAGCAAACGGCAATATTATATGAGAGACTTGAGGAGGCAATTATCATTTTGTGCTCACTGAGAGGAACCTTAGATTGGGGGCAAAATGGCTGGGTCAGCCTGGGGACTTGTTGGGAAACTTGTCTTTGCCATCTACAGATAGGGACAATGGGGATACTGGAATAAGGAAAGAATGGATGTTGTAAGCCTACTGAAGGATGCATGGTTAGGTTTGGGGAGTGGCCTGACATGATAGCAGCGTTCCAATATTTGAGGGGTCGTCACAAAGAAGAGTGGGGTCAACTTATTTCTCAAAGCACCTGAAGGCAGGAAAGAAACAATGGATGTAAACTAATCAAGGAGAGAAGCAACCTGAAACTAAGGAGAAACTTCCTGACAGGGAGGACAATTAACCAATGGAACTGCTTGCCACCAGAAGCTCCATCACTGGAGGCTTTTAAGAACAGACTGGACAGCCACCTGTCTGAAATGGTATAGGGTCTTCTGCTTGAATAAGGGGTTGGACAAGAAGACCTCCAAGATCCCTTCCAGCTCTATTCTGATCTTTATCACAAAGTCTGAAAATGCACTTTGATTTTTCTGCCATTCAGTTTTGGGACACCGGCCCTGTGGCCAACTGCAAGCCTCCAGCTCTGCTTTTTCAATCATTAAGGACACTCTGAGTTGTCATGTGGACTTCCCCAGTCAAACATCAGCCGTTTTGTGAAACATTTAATAAAGTACAAAAGAACAATTGGCAGACTTTCCTCTGGAAATAATTTAGGGATGAATGCAGGTGGGGGAATACAGCAACTGCTTCCAACCGGTGATCTGGGTCCAAAGATCAACCCAGAGCAGGAAATAGCGCTTATATAGACCGTGAGAGTGACCAGCAGTTTGGGCAGCTGCCCCACTCTGGCAAAAAAAGCCACAAGGTTTGAGGTGGAGCTGATGAATGGGTTCCGCAGATGGGGCAGGAAATGGGATGAGTCACCTAGCAGGAAATCATAGGAAGAAGTTGGCGGGAACTCGTGTTCAGATGGGACGTTGCAGAGGATGAAAATGGCCATTTAGGGACCGGCTGATGAGAAAAAAAATCAGAAGTATCCTCATGGCTGATGATTGTTTGTAGTAGGAAATTATAATAATAATAATAATAGTAAAGTTGGAAGGGACCTTGGAGGTCATCAAGTCCAACCCCCTGCTCAGGCAGGAAACCCTATACCATTTCAGACAAATGGCTGTCCAGTCTCTTCTTAAAAACTGCCAGTGTTGGAGCATTCACCGCTTCTGGTGGCAAGCAGTTCCACTGGTTAAATGTTCTCACTGTCAGGAAGTTTCTCCTTAGTTCCAGGTTGCTTCTCTCCTTGATTCGTTTCCATCCGTTGCTTCTCGTCCTGCCTTCAGGCGCTTTGGAGACTAGCTTGACTCCCTCTTCTTTGGGGCAGCCCCTGAGAGATTGGAAGTCCATCTTGCTGTCCATCTTGTTTTATTTTATTTTGCTGTCCATCTTGTTTTATTTTCCACAATTGAGCCAAACATTTCTGTTGTTAAGTGAATTTTGCCCCCATTTTATGCCCTCTCTTGCCACCGTTGTTAAGTGAATCGCTGCGATTGCAAAGGTAGCAACACGGTTGTTAAGTGACCTTGGCTCCTCCATTGATTTGGCTGGACCCGAGGTTGCAAAAGATGATCACATGACCCTGGGACACTTTAACTGTCATAAATACCAGTCAGTTGCCAAGCTTCCGAATTTTGATCACACGACCGTGGGGAGGCTGCAACGGTCGTAAGTGTGAAAAATGGTCATAAGTCACTTTTTTCAGGTTCATTATAGGGTCCCCAACTTTTTATTCCTTTGTTTGGTTAGTTGTTTGGTGCCCAATGTTGGATGAACAGATGGACAAAATCAGTGTCCGCATTTAGAGACCATTCTTAGATCTTTAGGAAATGCTCCAGAGGATGCATCGAACCATTATCCTCCTAATTCTCTAATTCCCTCACCCTCTCCACAAAACCTTTTTCCTGTCCTTTGTTCACTCCCTTTACATGCCCAAAATTTGTGAGCTTCTCCAGTTAACCTTTATTTGGTCCAAGATTGACTGGTTCTTCTGGTAATCCACTGTCTTGTTAGTAACGCTCCCCGAATGCATAGTTAGAAGATGCTGTTCTTCTTCCACCTACTGTTCCTTGCTGTCTGACCTTTGTTGTTAATGAAATCTCCTCCTGTTTCATATTCTTCTGTTATTGTCTTCATTCCAAGTGTTCCTCTTCTCAATACTTTCCCACCCACTGTTTATCTCTTCTTGAGTCCAAGGAAACAGCCACTTTTACTCCAACACTCTGTAATTTAGCCAAATTCTGCAGGACTGAAGCAGAATTGTGAATTTGTGCTTCCCAGCAGCCTGAACCAGCTTGTTCAGTGGGAAAAGAGGCTGAATTTGTAGTTCTCCAACTCTGTCTGCAGCCTGTTGGGAACCAGGCGATGCAAGCAGTAGGTGAACGAGCAAAGCTTCATCTGCACATATGCGGGATCTAGTTTCCAGGCATGAAGCCATCCCCTCCCTATCCAGGGAAGGCAATTTTTCTTCTGAAACCGCTCTTTGGCATCAGAAAGGTTGGGATTGCTAATCTAGAGCAGCGGTTCTCAACCTTTTCCAGGGCTCGACCCCGGCCCGCATCGCGCATGCGCGGTGCGACGGCCCGCATCGCAAAGGGGAAAAAAATGGCCGACCAAAAAAAAAATATGGCGGACTGCGGTGTTTGGTGACCCCCGTGAAATGGTCGTTCGCCCCCAAATGGGGTCGCGACCCACAGGTTGAGAACCGCTGATCTAGAGGGTCTGACAGGAATCGCCAACACCCCAGAAGACAAACTCAGGATCCAAAAACATCTTGATAGACTTGAACAATGGGCCCTATCTAACAAAATAAAATTTAATGTGAGAAGAGCAAGGTTTTACACCTAGGCAGGAAAAAACAAAGGTACAAGTACAGCAGCAGCAGCCCAAAAAGCTAATACAATCCTTGGTTCTATAAACAGGCATAGAATCAAAATCACGTGAAGTGTTAGTACCACTTTATAAATCCTTAGTAAGGCCACCCCTGGAATACGGCATCCAGTTTTGGTCACCACATTACAAAAAAGAGGTTGAGACTTTGGAAAAAGTGCAGAGAAGAGCAACGCAGATGATTAAAGGCCTGGAGAGGAAAACATATGAAGAATGGTTGCAGGATTTGGGTTTGGCTAGTCTAGAGAAAAGAAGGATGAGGGATCTTCCAATATTTGAGGGGCTGCCACAAAGAGGAGGGCGTCAACTTATTCTCCAAAGCACCAGAAGGCAAGGCAAGAAACTACTGATAGGAGCTAATCAAAGAGAGAAGCAACCTGGATTTAAGGAGAAACTTCTTAAAGGTAAGAACAATTAACCAGTGGAACAACCTGCCTCCAGAAGATGTGGGTACTGCAACACTGGAGGCTTTTATGAAAGGACTGGACAACCATTTGTCTAAAATGGTCTATGGTCTCCGGGTTGAGCAGGGGGTTGGACTAGGACAGGGGTAGGCAACCTCGGCTCTTTTATGACTGGTGGACTTCAACTCCTGAGCCAGCCTGGCTCAGCTTGGAAACCTCTCCCTTTCCCCTCAGCAGGGCTGGCTCAGGAATTCTGGGAGTTGAAGTCCACCAGTCATAAAAGCACCAAGGTTGCCTCACTCTGGCCTAGGCCTAGGCTGCTTTATGACTCGTGGACTTCAACTCCCAGAATTCCTGAGCCAGCATGAGGGAACTATGGCCCACTCATGACTCGCGGACTTCAACTCCCAGAATTCCTGAGCCAGCATGGGGGAACTATAGCCCCTTCATGACTCCCAGAATTCCTGAGCCAGCATGGGGAACTATGGCCCCTTCATGACTCGTGGACTTCAACTCCCAGAATTCCTGAGCCAGCATGGGGGAACTATAGCCCCTTCATGACTCCCAGAATTCCTGAGCCAGCATGGGGAACTATGGCCCCTTCATGACTCGTGGACTTCAACTCCCAGAATTCCTGAGCCAGCATGAGGGAAACTGTGGCCCCTTTATGACTCGTGGACTTCAACTCCCAAAATTCCTCAGCCAGCCTGGCTCAGCTTGGAAACCTCTCCCTTTCCCCTCAGCATGGCTGGCTCGGGAATTCTGGGAGTTGAAGTCCACGAGTCATAAAAAGAGCCAAGGCTGCCCACCCCTGGACTAGGAGATCTTCGGGGTCCCTTCTGTTCTGATTGATTGATTGATTGATTGATTGATTGATTGATTGATTGAAATGCCTCTCTGGATTTTCATGATTTCAATCCTAAAAGAAGCGTTTGTAAAAGCCAGTGCCTTCCTGACTTTCAAAGTTCAGTTGTTGCTTTCAAAATAAGGCGCTCAGGACAATATGATGGTTTCAGTTGGGGAATTTCCAACAGTTATTTGCAGAAACCAAAATTAACTCACCTCAGGGCTACACTGGTAAAAAAATGGAGCCAGCTGCTCAAAATTCATCTCTGAATCCTCCTTTTTTTTGCCCCTTAGAAATTATTGGGGTGTCGGGTGTGTTAAAGGGGTTTCCTGTCTCTTTTCTCACCCTAGAAAGCAAGGAAACATTGCAGTTGTAACCAAAGAGAACCACTCAAAAAATAAACAACAACAAAACCTCACGGTTTTCATCCAGACATATTTTTTTCTCCCTTAAGATAAATGCATCATGTTACTCAAAGCTGGGAGGAATATGTGGGTTACATTTTGGCAGCGATGAAAAATCAGGAGAATTGCAAATGAAAAGACAATATGTTTGAACTGTGAATTGTAGGAATGGGGAGGTTGTCTGGATTATATTTTTATACACAGATGAAAAACAGATCAGGCTGTCCAAAGACTTCATTCTCTTCTGTTCTCAAGGACTGGTCCAAAAGCCAACACAAAACACATCTACATCAGGGCTTTTCAACCAGTGGTACAGGGACCACCTGTGGTACATTGGCACCTGGCAGGTGGTACGTGACCATCCTAGAAAAGGGGTAGGAGGGGCAGGGGAATGAGCTGAACCGGGGGCAGCACCGCACAAGCCTGAGTGACAGGGCTGTCAGGGCTCAGCGGAAGCGCCAGGATCAGTGCCGCTTTCCAGCTGATCGGCGCTTCTTCGGGGCTGTCGGGGCTCAGTGGAAGCGCCAGGATCAGCGCCAGGCTCCAGCTGCAGTTCGGCACTGATCCTGGTGCTTCCGCTGAGCCCAGAAGAAGCGCCAATCAGCTGGAATGTTGCACCATCTCCGGGGTCTTGTGATTTACATTCAGATGCTTGGCAACAGATTCATATTTATGACGGTCAGTGTCCCAGGGTCATGTGAAGGGACCAAAACCTGCTGCAACCACCCAGCGGATGGGGGTATAAAAACCAAACACCCCCCCACCCCACGCCTGCTGCCAATCCTCAACAGAAATGCTCACAACAATGAAAACCTCAGACAGGAGGAGGAGCGCAGCCGGGTGGGCAGGCAGGTATCTTGCTCAGCTGTGGCATGGGGGGGGGCACTTTTTTCAGTGCCATTGTAACTTCAAACAGTCACTAAGCGAACTGTTGTAAGTCGAGGACTACCTGTACTTTATCACTTTTTTCCTTTTTTTTTTTTGGTCATCAAGTTTTTGACACCTTGCTAGGTGACGGGTGGTCCTCGGACGTTGCTGTATCCTAAAAATGGTACAAGGGGTGAAAAGGTTGAAAAGCCCTGATCTACATGATTGACCAAGGCTCATTTAAAAACAGACCCCTCCACCTGCCCACCCTGGGAAAAGTGGTGTCCCCAGAAACAGTTTTCCTGGAACAATTGCAATTTTATGGAGGGCTCTCTCCCATTTTTAACCCTCTCATGTTTGCCTCAGGTTGATTTTATTTCTAGTTTGGGACGAGGTTTAATTTTATCAAGTCTTTCTAACAACAGATGCTTCTCTCGTTAGGATGTTGGTGGGCGCACCTTGGGACGGAACTGAAGATGACCGGAAAGGTGATGTTTACAAGTGCATTGTGGGAGAGAGGAAAAACTCAACATGCTCTAAAGTCAATATAGGTACACGCTTTGAAGCATCCATACTATATTCAGAAATATGTGGATAATATGAATCTCTGAGAGCTAGTTTGGTCTAGTGGCGAAGGCACCGGGCTAGAAACCAGAAGACTGTGAGTTCTAGTCCCACGTTAGGTACAAAAGATGTTTGGGTGACTTTAGGCCAGTTAGCAGGAGACAGTGAGTTCTAATCCCGCTTTAAGCATGAAAGGCAGCTGTGTGACTTTGGGCCAATCACCAGGAGACGGTGAGTTCTAGTCCCGCCTTAGGCATGAAAGCCGGCTGGGTGACTTTGGGCCAATCACTCATTCTCAGCCCAACCCACCTCACAGGGTCGTTGCGCTGCAAAAAATAGGAGGAAGAAAGAGTACGAGATATGCTCCCCACCTTGAGTTATTTACGAAAATAATCGAGATGGGATAAAAATAAATAAGCAAAACTAGTGGAGGGGGCATCAGGGAAGTCTGGGTGGGATTCTGGGTGGAATCATTGTTTTGTGGGTGAAAAATCTTGGAGATCACCAGATCAGTCCCCCAATAGCAGTATTTATATTTGGTAACCACAGTACAAAAAACATGTTGAGGCTCTAGAAAGAGTGCAGAGAAGAGCAACAAGGATGATCAGAGGGCTGGAGGTTAAAGCATAGGAAGAACAGTTGCAGGAATTGGGTCTGTCTAGTCTAGTGAAAAGAAGGACTAGGGGTGACATGATAGCAGAGTTCCAGTATTTGAGGGGCTGCCACCAAGAGGAGGAGGTCAACCTATTCCCAAAGCGCCGAAAGGCAGGACAAGAAGCAACAGATGGAAACTCATCAAGGAGAGAAGCAACCTGGAACTAAGGAGAAACTTCCTGACAGTGAAGACAATTAACCAGTGGAACCACCTGCCTCCAGAAGCGGTGAATGCTTCAACACTGGAAGTTTTTAAGAAGAGACTGGATGGCCATTTGTCTGAAATGGTGTAGGTTTTCCTTCCTGAGCAGGGGGCTGGACTCGACGACCTCCAAGGTCCCTTCCATCTGTGTTATTGTGTTATTCAGTGCCAATCTTTGTTTGACAGACCACTCCTTTGGAATGCTCCCTAATGATCTGAAAAGGGAACAGACCGTGCTGGGGGGGGTCTTCTGACCTTCTGGAGGGGCCTCACAAGCCGCTGGGTGGTTATTTTTCTGCCCACCTTTAGGGGGGAATGGGACCCCCTTTTGGGAGGCGAAACACTTGTATCTTTGCTCATATTTGCCCAAAGAGCCAAATTATATCATGTTTATGTTTATTTGCACTTATATGCCGCCCCTCTCCGAAGACCCGGGGCAGCTCACAACAAAAACACAACAACAATTTAAAATCAATCACATTCATACCCCACACAAACACAATCAATTCAGAAGCACTGATGGCGGGACAATCATAGAAATTCTTCCATTTTTCACAGCCAAATTTTAGCAGCTGGCTCAGGTGAGCAGAAGGTCCAGGCCTAACAGGAGACATCTATAAATTGCAACCAAAGGATAGGGTGTGTGTGGGGGGGTGGATTTCCTAATTCCAAAAGGGAAGGGGTTTGAATCCTTGGATTTAAAGAGGCTTATGTGGCCCACCA
This sequence comes from Bothrops alternatus, assembly GCA_034064705.1. Taxonomy (NCBI): domain Eukaryota; kingdom Metazoa; phylum Chordata; class Lepidosauria; order Squamata; family Viperidae; genus Bothrops; species Bothrops alternatus. Next base: position 385,054 of record JARGCV010000988.1, read on the forward strand.
ATGCCACCCAAGCATCCCCCAGATTATTTATCTAATTGGTTAATCAGGGAGATCCCCTCCCATAAGCCAGAAGTGTGCTGACAAACTGCCCCAGGAAGTTTTTTCCAGACGTGTTCAGCGTTTATGACTTTGTGCAACTTCTTCTTTAAACTGTGGTGCACAGAAGTGGAGGTGGGGTTTTTTTCCAAGGCAGAAAACCGTGGAATTATTTCTTCCCGTGAATTGGAAATGATACTAAAAATGTGTTGGCTTTTTTTAGCCTCTGCCTCATCCTATTGACTCATAGCTGTGATCAACAGTTGTCAGATCCTTTGCATAGAGACTGCAATAATGCCCACCCCCCAATCCCTCACCCCTTCCAGGGCTTTGTGCCTTGAAACCTTTCTTTTTTTTTTTTTGCAACTATTGAATACAGAATAGCAGAGTTGGAAGGGATCCTTGTAGGTCATCTAGTCAACCCCTGCTATTGACAAATGGCTGTCTAGTCTCTTCTCAAAAGCCTCCAATGCTGGAGCACCCATAACGTCTGAAGTCAAGCTGGTTGATTATTCTCACTGTCAGAAAATGTATTCTTATTTCTAGGTTGAATCTCTCCTTGATCAATTTCCATCCGTTATTCCTTCAGGTGCTTTGGAAAATAGTTGGACCCCCTCTTCTTTGTGGCAGCCCCTCAGATATTGGAAGAAAATGAAATTCAGTGGTGAAAAAAGCAAGGTTCTACATTTAGGCAAGAAAAATCAAATGTACAGGTATAGTATAGGGGGTACCTTGCTCAATAGTAGCAACTGTGAGAGGGACCTCAGAGTCCTAGTGAACAACCTAAATATGAGCCAGCCGTGTGCTGCAGCTGCCAAAAAAGCCAACACAGTGCATTAACAGAGGGATAGAATCAAGATCACGTGAAGTATTAGTACCACTTTATAATGCCTTGGTAAGGCCACACTTGGAATACAGCATCCAGTTTTGGTCACCATGATGTAAAAAAGATGTTGAGACTCTAGAAAGAGTACAGACAAGAGCAACAAAGATAATTAGGGGACTGGAGGCTAAAACATATAAGGAATGGTTGCTGGAATTGGGTATGTCTAGTTTAATGAAGAGAAGGACGAGGTGGGACAGGATAGCAGTCTTCCAGTATCTCAAGGGCTGCCCCAAAGAAGAGGGAGTCAAGCTCTTCTCCAAAGTGTCTGAAGGCAGGACAAGAAGCAACGGATGAAAATTCATCAAGGAGAGAAGCAACCTAGAACTAAGGAGAAACTTTCCGACAGTGAGAACAATTAACCAGTGGAACAACCTGCCTCCAGAAGCGGTGAATGCTCCAACACTGGAAGTCTTTAAGAAGAGACTGGACAGCCATTTGTCCGAAATTGGATAGGGTTACCTGCCTGAGCAGGGGGTTGGACTAGATGACCTCCAAGGTCCCTTCCAACTTGATGATGATGATGATGATGATGATGATGATGATGATGATGATGATGATGATGATGATGATGATGATGATGATGATGATGATTGGACTGTTATCATGTCACCTTTGGTCCTTCTTTTCGCTAGTGTAGACATACCCAATTCCTGCAACCGTTCTTCGTATGTTTTAGCCTCCGGCCCCCTGATCATCTTTGCTGCTTTTCTCTGCACTCTTCCCAGAGTTTCAACATCTGTTTTATAGTGTGCTGACCAAAACTGAAAGGAATCAAACTCATGGAGTGAAGCAGTTGGCTGAGGGGGCCTGAAACAGACAGGTTGAAGCACATCAGTAATTATACAGGAAAGCATGCTAGAGACGCACTGTTCAGCATTATCCAAAGATTGCATTTTCCATTTTGATCTTCTTTTCTCTCTCTCCTCCCTCCCTTCTCCATTTCTGAATCGCAACTAGGTGACATGAGTCTCCGGAATATTTCCAGGCAAACAAAAAACATGCATTTTGGGATGACGCTGATGGCCAACAGAGATGATGGGTTTGTGGTAAGTATCTTCAATGGTATGCTTTTCTTTTTTTAAAATAAAGCACATTCCTAACCACATATTTAAAAAAAAGAGAGAGAAAAGAAAGAACGAGAGCTATAAAAAGCTAACTCTGCTGCAGTAATTTCAGTTGCAAACCCATGGAAGGGTGAGGCTTGTTGACCAGGCTGCTGGAAGAACAGCCATAGAGCAGAACAGGGGGAGTTGGGCACATTTGCTGTTCACACAACACCCTTAACTTTACTGCTGGAGTGGCCTGTTTGCCCACTATATCGAACCACAGAGTAATCAGTAAGCTGAGCTTGTTCAATGCCTAATAACAATGCCGAACAATCTAGAGGGAAACGACAAAGCAAATAACAATGGTAATATCCCAAAGATGCGTTTCAAAAAGTAACTGGACTTTGTTTTATTTTTCCTCAAAGACATTTCACCCCCTCATCCAAGAAGCTTCTTCAGTTCTGACTGAATGGTGGGGAATGGAAGGATTTATATTCCTTGCAGTTATCTGGCTGTTGTTAACATTCTGGCAGACCGTATGGCTGCAAGGAATATAAATCCTGAAGGTCAGAGTGCTGAATGGCCAGACGACTGCCAAGAATGTAGAACCGAAGAAGTTTCTTGGATGAGAAGTGAAACGTCTTCAAAGAAAAAAAAAACAAACAAAGTCCAGTTGTCTTTTTGAAAAAAAAAAAAACCTTTGAGACAACCATGATCTGGATGACTGAGAATCTCCATGGACAACGATGCTAATAATGACAAAGCGGTAAATTTTTACATTTACACTCTTTTCCAATTTTTTTAATAATAATAATAATAATAATAATAATAATAATAATAATAATAATAATAATAATAATAATAATAATAATAATAATATGGGCCTAACTACCATTCATTCAATGCCATCTTAACTTTGAATGGTCGCTGAACAAATGGTCATTTCAGTGAGGACTGCCTGTAATGGGGGAGCAGTCCGTCCTTTTGCATTTTGAACTGTAAGCTATCCAAGAGTCAGTATGAGATGGGTGGCTATATAAACTGAGAAGAGCAACAAAGATGATTAAAGGCCTGGAGAACAAAACACACGAAGAAGAACGGTTGCAGGAATTGGGTATGGCCAGCCTAGAGAAAAGAAGGACCGGGGGGGACATGATAGCAGCATTCCAGTATTTGAGGGGCTGCCACAAAAAAGAGGGGGGGGGTCAACCTATTTTCCAAAGCACCGGAAGGCAGGACAAGAAACAATGGATGGAAACTAACAAAGGAGAGAAGCAATCTAGAATTAAGGAGAAACTTCCTAACAGTGAGGACAATTAACCAGTGGAACAACTTGCCACCAGAAAATAACAGTAGTAGTAGTAGTAGTAGTAGTAGTAGTAGTAGTAGTAGTAGTAGTAGTAGTAGTAATAATAATAATAATAATAATAATAATAATAATAATAATGTTGGAAAGGACCTTGGAGATCATCAAGTCCAATCCCCTGCTTGGCAGGTAACCCTATACCAGGGGTAAGGAACCCTGGCTCTTTTATGACTCGTGGACTTCAATTCCCAGAATTCCTGAGCCAGCCATGGCTGGTTCAGAAATTCTGGGAATTGAAGTCCACGAGTCATAAAAGAGCCAAGGTTGCCTACCCCTGCCCTATACCATTTCGGACAAATGGCTGTCCAGACTCTTCTTAAAAACTTCCAGTGTTGGAGCATTCACCGCTTCTGGAGGCAAGGAGTTCCACTGGTTAATTGTTCTAACTGTCAGGAAGTTTCTCCTTAGTTCCAGGTTGCTTCTCTCCTTGATGAGTTTCCATCCGTTGCTTCTTGTCCTGCCTTCAGGCGCCTTGGAGAATAGCTTGACTCCCTCTTCTTTGGGGCGGCCCCTCAGATACTGGAACCCTGCTATCATGTCCCCCCTCGTCCTTCTCTTCGTTAAACTAGACATACCCAATTCCAGCAACCGTTCCTTATATGTTTTAGCCTCCAGTCCCCTAATCATCTTTGTTGCTCTTCTCTGCACTCTTTCTAGAGTCTCAACATCTTTTTTACATTGTGGTGACCAAAACTGGATGCAGGATTCCAAGTTGTGAATGCTCCATCACTGGAGAAAAGATCTGTCTGAAATAGTATACTAGGGTCTTCTGTTTTTGAGCGCGGGGTTGGACTAGAAGACCTCCAAGGTCCCTTCCAGCTCTCTTCTGATTGATGGATTGATCGAATAAATGAATAAACAAACAAGGAACAAATAAATGAACAAATGTGCCTTTTCATGCCTCCTGGGCCCAGAGAGGGAGCAAATAGGATGCATCTGTAAACGCAACAGATGCATCCAAACCCAGCCTCTTTTTTCTTGGTGGTTTTTCTGGCCCTGCTCACCTTTAATGGATTGTCCAGGAGTGTGAAACGCTTTCTCTTGTTTCATTTTGGTGGCATTCCAGGGAAGCTGGTTCTGATTTGGAAAACAGGAAGTTGGAGCCTCCTATGCATGGCTAGTGTTGGGGCAGCCCTGGCCAAGAGGTCCTCTGTTCCTTAATTCCTAAATGTTACCTCCACGTCCTCCCCCTCAACTTTTCTACTGATGACTTTAAGGCTGCATTCACACAACAGGCTGAGTACTCAGCTAACTATCTTTTGGGTTCATGCAATATACGAATTATTATTATTGTTGTTGTTGTTATTATTATGGATCATCGCACCATCAGCCAGATGTTCAGACTGGATTTGGCATTTTTGTCTACCTATCGAGTCCTTCCCAAGGACCTGGGATAGGCAGATGTGGATGTTTGATGGTATTACAGATCTCGTCGCAGGATGGAAGCGGTTCCTAGTAAGGCTGCCTTTTGCAACTGACTAATGGCGAATTTGTCAATGCCGATGATGGTGTTCAAGTGGTGCTCCAGTTGTTTTGGAATTGCACCCAAGGCGCCTATGACTATTGGTACTACCCTTGCTTGCCTTTGCCACAGTATTTCTATTTCTATTTGTAGGTCTTTGTATTTTGTTATCTTCTCCAGTTCTTTCTCGTCTATTCTGCTGTCTCCAGGCACTGCCACGTCCACTATCCAGACTACTACTACTACTACTACTACTACTACTACTACTACTACTTCTTCTTCTTCTTCTTCTTCTTCTTCTTCTTCTTCTTCTTCTTCTTCTTCTTCTTCTTCTTCTTCTTCTTCTTCTTCTTCTTCTTCTCTCCTCCTCCTCCTCCTCCTCCTCCTCCTCCTTCTTCTTCTTCCTCTTCCTCTTCCTCTTCCTCTTCTCCTTCTCCTTCTCCTTCTATTACTACTTGTTCTTCTTCTTCATCATCACCATTATTATTATTATTATATCTTCAATTCATTTTTACCAGTGCCAGACTGTGAATCAAATTGAAGATTAACAACAACAGTAATAAAGAACTAACAGCTAGAGCCAAATTAGCTGAGAAGATTGACTCAGACTTCCCATCATTTTATGGTAGCATAAATATAAAGGCCGTCTCATAATTCTGACATTCTTTGCTTTTGCCTATTTAAAAATGGATTTGCGTAGGAACCAGCTTTGTGGGGAAGTTGCTCGTGCCTCAGATCTTGTATGGATGTGTTCATACAACATGTCTCATTTGGTCAGTTAAATGGCAATCATGTTCGTTTTTATCTTGGTTCATTTTCTGTGGCTCTGCTTGTTGGCTAGACCGGGATCCCCCAACCTTCTGGGCACCAGGGACCGTTTCCTTGGAGAGAGGTTTTTCCGCGGGCTGGAGGGTGCGTAGTTTTGTGTGCTGCCTGCATCTCATGGATGGGGCTTGGCTTGTTTGTGCGGACTGGCATGCCGTGGCCCCATACTGATCCACGGACCGGCGGTTGGGGACCCCTGGGCTAAACCCAGCCCATTGAACTGATTTCTGGCTTTCACAAACCCAGAAAAGCAGTCCCAACAAGCATGTTGTGTGAATACAGGCCATGGGTCAACCATCTCTACTCGCTTGTCTTCCAGTTGTGTGGGGCACCCAGCCTGAATCTCTCTGTTTCCCCTCCCTCTCAAGGGTAGGCTGCAGTCAGGCAAGGGATGCCCAGGGCAGCCCCCCCCTAGCCAGCTGGGAAGCCATTACGAGTTCCCATGAGCATCTCTCTTTCCGACAGGCCTGTGCTCCCCTCTGGTCCCAGGAATGCGGCACATCCATGTATAGCACAGGGATGTGCACCAGTGTGGACAAGGACTTCCGGCTGATGGAAAACATCGCCCCGACGGCTCAGAGTAAGTTTGGCTTTTGTTCCTTGGATTTCTAAACTGTTTTAACTTTGGAAGACACCACCACACCCCCCCCCCCGGCTGATTCTATAGCAGCGGTTCTCAACCTGTGGGTCGCGACCCCATTTGGGGTCGAACGACCATTTCACGGGAGTCGCCAAACAACGCAGTCCGCCATTTTTCCCCCCTTTTCCCTAGCTGTGCTACTCCCTCTTATTCTATTGGCTTTTGAAAGCCAATAGAATGGACTCTCTTGAATAGAGTCTAATTCTATTGGCTTTCAAAAGCCAATAGGAATTGTCCAGGCTGTCTCTGCCCTGCTGAGCCCGCCAAAAGTCCCAGTCTGCAAACGGGGCTGCAAGTTGTCTGCGCTCCCGGGCAGGGAAAGTCCTCGACTTACGACCGGTTGGGGTCCTCAACTTACGACCGGTTGGGTAGTCCTCGACTTACGACCGGTTGGGGGTCGCAGCATTAAAAAGGTTGAGAACCACTGTTCTATAGGGTCCTCCACAATGGTGGGGATTCAACCATTCGCACCACTTCGGCAGGACCGGTAGCTAATTTTTGGTTGCCCAGGCCCAGAATGGACTTCCGGAAGGGGCATCCAGACAGAAAACCAGTTGCTCTGTGCGGTGTGCGGACACATTCCTTGGGTGATTGTAAAGCCCATCATAGGTTCATGCTCACTTTTTGGGTGGAGCAATTGAGGTTTTGCACAAGTTTGAGGTTTTAGTTTTTTTTTAATTTACAGATACCGTAGTCCTTGACCTACGATCACAGCTGAGCCCAAAATTTCTGTTGTTGAGTGAGATTTGCCCATGATGTTGCTAAGCGAGACAGTTAAGTGACTGCCACCCCATTTTTACCACCTTACTTGGCACAGTTGTTAAGGGAATCACTACTGTTGTTAAGTTAGCTGCATGTTAAGTGATTCTGGCTTCCCCATTGACTTTGCTGGTCAGAAGTTCTCAAAAGCTGATCAGGTGACCCCGGGACACTGCGAGCGTCGTAAATATGAAGCAGGGGCCAAGCATCCGAATTTTGATCACGTGACCATGGGGGACGCTGCAATGGTCATAAGTGTGAAAAATAATCGCAGGTCCCTTTTTTACAGTGCCGTTCTAACTTTGAACGGTCACTAAATAAACCGTTGTAAGTCAAGGAATACCTGTACTCGAGTTCTGAAATCATAACCAATCTAATTGCCAAATCCTACAATTTCATTTTCATCGTGCTTAAGCAAGAAGTCGAAAAGGGGTCTCCAAGTGGAACCACCTGCCTCCAGAGGCTGCGAATGCTCCAACGCTGGAAGTTTTTAAGAAGAAACTGGACAGCCCTTTGTCCGAAATGGTATAGGGTCTCCTGCCTGAGCAGGGGGTTGGACTAGATGACCTCCAAGGTCCCTTCCAACTTTATTATTATTATTGATCATCGCACACTCAGCCAGATGTTCAGACTGGATTTGGCATTTTTTGTCTACCTATCGAGTCCTTCCCAAGGACCTGGGATAGGCAGATGTGGATGTTTGATGGTATTGCAGATCTCGTCGCAGGATGGAAGCAGTTCCTAGTAAGGCTGCCTTTTGCAATTGACTAATGGCGAATTTGTCAATGCCGATGATGGTGTTCAAGTGGTGCTCCAGTTGTTCTGAGATTGCACCCAAGGCGCCTATTACTATTGGTACTACCCTTGCTTGCTTTTGCCACATCATCATCATCATCATCATTATTGCTAGATAAGCTTTTGTCTTTCATCCAAGTGACTTTCAGCCAGCCAGGCTGGTGGGTAGGACCTCCCCTCATTCAGGGCTGGCTCCAAGTTCCCTTTGCAGTCAGCCCTGGCCTCCTATGAGTCAGGCCCACCATTTGTTCCACAGGAGGGCTGACTAAGTGGCTAGAAGCACATCCTGGGGTTTTCCAAAGCCTCACGTGCCCATGACTCTCCTGGAAGTGGCCAGTTGTGGACTACATTTGTCAGAAGTGCTGGCATTGTTTGCTCCCCCCCCCAACAATACAGACTTGCTGTGGAGGAAACATGGAGGAGAGATCTAACGAATCAATTTTGCAGCCACCAATTTAAAACAGAACATCAGGACAGACGCTGGAAGATCTAAGCAAGAACAAATGAAGGACTACAATCCTTATTGGCCCCAACCAGCATTGACTGGGGCTAAAGTGAGTCATAATTCCCCACTTCACAAAACCCAGCAGCACCCGGAAGGGGAAGGCTGATATAAAAGCCATGTGATATTCAATGGCCTCCTTTGGGCCCCGGTATTCCAAATTGAGTCGTCTGGATTTGAGATGGCTGCTTGAGGGTTGCACAAATCCCTCCTCGATCATGGAGGTCCAGTGATGGACTTTGGACCCGTCCATCTCTTTCAACCTACTTCAAGAAGTTCAGAGAAGCAAATAGCATCAGGAGTATTATGCAGGCCACCTTCAGCTTCCCAAGGAAAGGCGAGATATAAATCTAATAAATATTAAATATTAAGATGACCAACTTTTTTACAATGAAAAGGAGGACACAAATAAATTGAAGAAAAAAATATCGTAAATCAAAGAAACATTTTATTCATTGCAACAATAATACAGAATACACTATAATATGATAAATGCAGAGTGAGCCCCGCGGCTCCCAAAGCACCAGCTGCGCCGGCCCCGGCCCTGGGGGGGGGGCAGCCCGCCATCAACACACCCTGCCTGCAGCCACCCCGCCAGCACCACCATCCACCCTGCGCAGCCCTGTGTAGAGCGGGCCCCGTGGCTCCCACAGCACGGGGGGCAGCCAGCTGCCGCTGCCCCTCACACCCCCGCCCGCAGCAGCCCCGCCGCCTCTGCCTCTTGTGCCCACAGCCATTGTTGCCCTAGTAGGGCCGAAGATCAAGAGAAACTTACTGTGGCGTCACCGCTCCAGTCTCCTCCAGATATCTTCGGGACTAACTAGGTAGGAGATGATGTAGTAAGGTAGCAGGAGGGGTGCAAAATTCCTGCCAATTTGCCTTCACTGCATACAACTTGCATGTGCAAAGTTTGCCGACCGCGCTCAGCAGCAATTCCTATTGGCTTTTGAAAGCCAATAGGGGGAGTAGCACAGCTCATGCAAAAGCTGGGAAAAACCATCAAAAAAAGGTGCCGGAACGCCGTTCTGAGCGTTCTATGAGAAAAAAAAAAAGGCCCTGCAGATTAGTCTTCAAATATCGAGAAGGAGGTCGTGTAGGAGGACACTTTTCGAGGGAGGACAGAACTCACAAAAGGAGGACTGTCCTCCCTGAAGGAGGGCGGTTGATCACCTTATAAATATTGATTTCCTACGTTGGTTGATGTGCTGGGGAAGAGAGGAGGAACAGCCCAAAATGGCTTAGGATTGAAAGCTTAGGGACTTCGCTGCACATACAGGTAGTCCTCAACGTACGACCCACAACTGAGCCCCAAATTTATGTGGTTAAGTGAGAAATTTGTTAAGGGAGCTTTGCCCCGTTTTACGGCTTTTCTTGCCACATTTGTTAAGTGAATCATTGCAGTTGTTCAATTAGTAACATGGGTGTTAAGTGAATCTGACTTCCCCATTGGCTTTGCTTGTCAGAAGGTTACAAAAGGGGATCAAGTGATCCCAGGACACTGCAATCATCATAAATGTGAGTCAGTTGTCAAGCATCCGAATGGAAATCACGTGATCCTGGGGATGCTACAAAGGTCCTAAGTGTGAAAAATGGTTTATGTCACTTTTTTTTCAGTACCATTGTAACTTCAAACCGTCACTAAATTAACCGTTGTAAGTCGAGGACTACCTGGACTCTGGGGGATCCATCTTTGCCACTGCCTGACTTTTGCCACTGTTCTTTGACCTTTGTGCAGGATGTTCCACCTACATGGACATTGTGATTGTCCTGGATGGCTCCAACAGCATTTACCCATGGTATGAAGTGCAGAATTTTCTTAGCAACATTCTCAGCAAATTTTTCATTGACCCAGAGCAGATCCAAGTGAGTTTTGCTTGCTTTTTTCATTGTTTCTTGTGGTTCTTCTCAGGTTTAAAATCATTGGGAGCTGGAAACTGTATACTTGAATCTCTCCGGTAAAAGAGAGTCCATCTTTGGGCCTTGGAAGCTCTGTGAAATTGGCTCTTCTTGTTAGGAAAAAGGTCCTAGTATGGGTATCTTCTCAGTCTCTCTTCAGAGGTTTCGGTCTTAGCTTCATGATCATCATCCTTGCACTTCTCTGAACATCCTCATCCAGTTTCTCTGAATTTTTGTTCCAATCGAGAGCTTGAAAGTGCTCAGGAAAAGATTATTTTCCCAACCAGCAAAACATCAAAAGCAACTTTTCTGAATAACAGATTTTATTCAACGTTCTAAACTTGTACGAGCTGCAGCCCACTTCCTCAGATTCTCCTCCCAAACATTATAGCCTGCTGATTACAGTCTGTCTTCTAGATTGAGAATATATATTTTATCTAAATTTTAGTTCTAATTGTATGAGAAGGAGGCTCACCAGCTAAGTAGGATTGCATCTGGTTACTTTTTAGGAGGGAGACTCCAGGAAATCCCGGGAAGATCAGGGAGTCTAAAAATATTCAGAAAGGAAGGAAGGAAGGAAGGAAGGAAGGAAGGAAGGAAGGAAGGAAGGAAGGAAGGAAGGAAGGAAGGAAGGAAGGAAGGAAGGAAGGAAGGAAGGAAGGAAAGAAGGAAGGAAGAGAGGGGGGAGGGAGGGAAGAAAGGAGGGAGGAAAGGAGGGAGGGAGGGAAAAGAAAGAAAGAGAAAGAGAGGGAGGGAGGGAGGGAGGGAGGGAAAAGAAAGAGAAAGAAAGAAAGAGAAAGAAAGGGAGGGAGGGAAAAAGAAAGAAAGAAAGAAAGAAAGAAAGAAAGAGAGAGGGAGGGGGAGAGGGAGAGGGAGAGGGAAAAAGAAACAGAAAGAAAGAAAGAAAGAAAGAAAGAAAGAAAGAAAGAAAGAAAGAAAGAAAGAAAGAAAGAAAGAAAGAAAGAAAGAGAGGGGGGAGGGAGGGAGGGAGGGAGGGGAAAAGAAAGAAAAAGAAAGAAAGAAAGAAAGAAAGAAAGAGAAAGAGGGGGAGGGAGGGAGGGAAAAAGAAAGAAAAAAAGAAAGAAAGAAAGAAAGAAAAAGAAAGGGAGGGAGGGAAAAAGAAAGAGAGAGAGAGAAGGAGGGGAGAGGGGAGGGAAAGAAAGAAAGAAAGAAAGAAAGAAAGAAAGAAAGAAAGAAAGAAAGAAAGAAAGAAAGAAAGAAAGAAAGAAAGAAAGAAAGATGGATGAAATCCTTGATGCTCTCTGTGCTTGGTTGTTTCCTTCCAAACCTTTCATTCCCCAACTAGGTAACGACTTCAGTACTAGAAGGGAGAGTTGCTCTCCATTTGTAGACAGTGGCATGGCTTGCCCTGTCAGTGTTGATGGTTTTCTTCTTGGTAATTCCTCAACTGAGCCTTTGTTTACTGCTTGATTGTTGGTCTGATATTAATCCCTGCTTATTTTTGTGTGTTGATTGCCGGGGAGGAAATGTTCTGATCTTTTTAGCATTTTCATTGTCTCTTTTGAATGGTGTGTCAATGTTGTTTATCTCTGTCTGCTGGTTGACGGCTGGTTTCTCTGAGTGCCGAGCTTCTAGGACAGTGATAGCGAACCTTTTAGAGACCGAGTGCCCAAAACCCGCCCCCCGCTCCGCCTCCTGCCCTGCCTGCCCCCTGCTCTGCCCGCCCACAGGGCCGTGCACTGCCTCAATGGCCCACCGTAGCAGATCACCCAGGCAGCCCTGCAGCGCCATGGCAGCCACGCTCTCCGCCCACACCCCGCAGCATATCTGCACGCATGGAGCACGAGGGCGGAGTCGTGTCCTTGCTGCCCGGCTATGTCCTTGACTGCGCTGCTCCGTGCAGGCCACACCTGGGAGTGATTCTCCTCCAGGGGGGCTGCTGGAGAGGAGGGGGCCACAGGGAGAGGCAGGGCTGGGTGATGGCGCATGTGTCCACAGAGAGGGCTCCGAGTGCTGCCTCTGGCACGCGTGCCATAAGTTCGCCACCACTGTTCTAGGAATTACCTACTACTGACTTCTAGTTTCCTTTCGTTGCCAAAAGAATTGCACGGATGCATCCGTAAAGTCACCAAGAATTAAGCTGCAATGTTTTTACTTCCAGTACAGTCAGAGTTGAAACATAGACTTTGTTTTTGAACTGGAATACACACTTTTGAGGCAACGCTGTGTCTCCTTGGTCCACCCCCTTCAGTGTTTCATTTTTCTCACGAGACCTCTCCGGAGTCTTCAGGGCTACGGGAGGCTTCCCGTCTCTTCCCAGTCTGGCCACCCCTGTTGAGTGATTCAGCCTCTCGTCCCCGTATAACTCTCATCCTTGCATGAAAGCTGCATGGACCTGCAAGGCAAGTTTATCTGTTCAGACAGTTTTTATCCCCCCCCCCATTTCACTCATGAGCTCATGACCAGTGTCACAGCATGCTCTCCTATTTCCCCCACTATAACAAGAGAGAAAGACTGGCCCAGTCACCCAGGAAGCTCCAATGCCTGAGGATGGAGTAGAACCTGGACTATCCTTCTTCAATTCCCTCATCAGCCCACACCATCATCTCTGGAAAAGACATGTTGGGGAAGGGAGCTTAGACCAGGGGTCCCCAACCCCCGGGCCGTGGACCAGTACGGGGCCACGACATGCCAGCAACTGATCTGCACAAACAAGCAAAGCCCCATCCATGGGATGCAAGCAGCACACAAAACCACGCACTCTCCAGTCCGCGGGAAAACCTCTCCCCACGGAACCGGTCCCTGGTGCCCAAAAGGTTGGGAACTTCTGTGTTATGGTTCCGACATATGAGGCTCTTCCAAGAACTTCGAGCCATTGTTTATCTTAAAGGATCTTTATTCGAGAAGCATAACGTCGGCACTTACACAGTCCAAGCCAAAATCTGACTTCCCCTCCCCTCAGCACACAGTATCAAAGCACAATTCCCTCCTACAACTAACGGTCATAAATCACATTCTCCAATTCGTTTGAAATGCTGGCTTTCCGCCCAGTTCTTCATCCCGCCATGCCTTATCATCTCTTATTACAAACGGCCCGAATTCACACATGATGACAATATTGTTATGTCTAACTAACCCCCATGACATTCCTCCCCCTCCCCCAGTATCATCTAATTCTAAGAGTAAAGCGTGAGAAAGAAAAAGGCGGCATCTCCACATGTTGTCAAAGCAAGAACATCCGATGTTAGCAGCGTTGACACTCTGGCTTAGACCGAGCTGATTTTAGGGGATCGAGGCCTAATAACCCCCCCCACACACACACACACTCCTCCAAAGACTGTATCATTGCCTCAAGGGGGTCTTTCTCCTCCTGGCCTCACAGGTGGGGGTCTTGCAGTACAGCGAAGTTGCGATTCATGAGTGGACCCTGAAGGACTACAAGACGGCCGAAGAAGTCATCGAAGCCGCCCAAAATATCAGCCGGCAGGAAGGACTTGAAACTCGGACAGCTGCTGCTATCCACAAGGCCTGGTAGGTGCTGGGAGGCGCAAGAGAAGGCAGGAATCCAAAGACTGGATGAGGCCCCCTGTGCATGAGCTAGTGGTCAAGTAGGCAGATTGCTGTCCTTGATCCAGTCAACGCGGTTGGGGAAAAAATGGGAATCCATCAATGTGGTTATCAGGGCTGCTAGCCCTACCATTATATTCCACGAAGTAGTAGCCTTTGGGGCGGGGCGGGCAATATCAGCAGTCAGAGCAAGAGCTGGGTCTGATCTGGCCTTCTGTTTGGGGCCAGCCCTAGCCCAGGTGGAAGAAAGATCTCCCTGCTCATCCAGCTGACTTTTAAGTGTGGAAGCGGCATCCACACAATCACCTTAACTGAATTCATGTCAGAGCTAGTGCTGCATTTGCGTAATAGGCCAAGCCTGGTTGAATTTGAATTCCGGGGTCATTTTTTTTTTTAATGTGTATGTTTGTAAATGTAGCCTATTTGATTAGTGTATGGAACAATTTAACAGACAAGCCCAGAAAACTAGTTAATTCAGTCACCTGGTTGTGTGTGTTGTATAAACACAAAGAGAAGTCAAAGGGTCCACTGTAGTGATAAAAAGTCTGGTAATTTCCATTGATCTCTGTATTCCAAGCTCTTTTTCTGTTAAAACTGTATTTTATATATTTTGGTATTAGAATTCGTACACATGTTGATGTGTATTTTTATTTGCACAATATACAAGGCTTCCACAAGCAATTTTCCAGTATTTCTTCCTTCCTTCACTAATATTGACCATAGAAGATATAATAATTGATGATAGAAGATATAATAGATAGATAGATAGCACGGTTCTGTTAAGAGAAAAGATTTTTGTTTATATATGTTTAGTTTGTCTTGGTGTATGGTGTATGGTGAAAAATAAAAAATTTAAAAAAAAGATAGATAGATAGATAGATAGATAGATAGATAGATAGATAGATAGATAGATAGATAGATAGATGGATGGATGGACGGACGGACGGACGGACGGACGGACGGACGGACGGACGGATGGATGGATGGATGGATAGATAGATAGATAGAAGATATAATAGATAGATAGGTAGATAGGTAGGTAGCGATAGATAGATAGAGATAGATAGATAGAAGATAGATAGATAGAAGATATAATAGATAGATAGATAGATAGATAGATAGATAGATAGATAGATAGATAGATAGATAGATAGATAGATAGAAAATATAATAGGTAGGTAGGTAGGGATAGAGAGATAGAGAGAAAGAGATAGAGATAGATAGATAGATGGATGGATGGATGGATGGATGGATGGATGGATGGATGGATGGATGGATGGATAGATAGATAGATGATAAGATAGATAGATAGATGATAAGATAGATAGATAGATAGATAGATGGATGGATGGATGGATGGATGGATGGATGGATAGATAGATAGATAGGTAGGTAGGTAGGTAGGTAGGTAGGTAGCGATAGATAGATAGAGATAGATAGATAGAAGATAGATAGATAGATAGAAGATATAATAGATAGATAGATAGATAGATAGATAGATAGATAGATAGATAGATAGATAGATAGATAGATAGATAGATAGAAAATATAATAGATAGGTAGGTAGGGATAGAGAGATAGAGAGAAAGAGATAGAGATAGAGATAGATAGATAGATAGATAGATAGATAGATAGATAGATAGATAGATAGATAGATAGATAGATAGATAGATAGATAGATAGATAGATAGATAGATAACACTGCATTATCAAATATGGCGAAGTACAAAGATTCAAAATTGTGAAATTAGATGCATGCATGAAGGCTGTTCTCTCCTGAGACATCCTCTCCTTTGCTACAAGAAGCTTGTGCTTTGATTGATTAAGGGGGAGCAAATCACCACAAGCAGCAGAATTTTAAGGAACCAACATTGTTCAACTTTTACCAAGGCAACTTGTCCCATTCGGTAAATCAGATCTGTGGCTATATGAGATCTAAGCTCTAACCCAGGATTAGGGCATTACTTTGTCAGGGAGAAAAACTTCCCCCTCCCCCCCCCAAGTCCCCATTTCTTTCTCGCTTTTGCCCGCAGCACGGAGGCCTTCAGTCCGGAAAGGGGGGGGCAGAGCAGGGGCTACCAAGCTGATGATCGTGCTCACTGATGGAGAGTCCCACGATGGGGAAGAACTTGAAGATGCCCTGGAAGAGTGTGAGGAACGGAACGTGACCCGTTACGCCATCGCGGTAAGCATCTCAGCAGATGGAGAGACAGATACGGAGGATGGGTGGGTGTCAACCGTCCGGCTGGCGAATTCAACATGGAGGAAACTCTACAGCAGTGGTGGAGAACCTATGGCACACTCCGAGGTAGTACTCGGAGCCGTTGTCGCTCCAGCCCCGCCTCCCCCCACGTCCTCCCCACAGCAGCCCCCCCGGAGGAGAGTCACCCCAGTCACGGCCCGCATGGAGCAGCGCAGCCAAGCACATGGCAGCAGGGAGAAGACCCCAACTCCCAGAATTCCTGAGCCAGCATGGCTCAGCTTGGAAACCTCTCCCTTTCCCCTCAGCACGGCTGGCTCAGGAATTCTAGGAGTTGAAGTCCACCAGTCATAAAAGGGCCAAGGTTGCCTACCCCTGACCTAGAGGAACATATAAAAGCATAATTAATATTAATTAATGTAGACTTTATTAGTTTAGAGGAGGGGTAGGCAACCTTGGCTCTTTTATGACTGGTGGACTTCAACTCCCAGAATTCCTGAGCCAGCCTGGCTCATCTTGGAAACCTCTCCCTTTCCCCTCAGCATAGCTGGCTCAGGAATTCTGGGAGTTGAAGTCCACGAGTCATAAAAGAGCCCAGGTTGCCTACCCCTGCCCTGGACTGTATGCTTTGGAGAATTTCAAGTGTTGAAGGCCACCCAGGTTGCGTGAAGGAACTTACATATTGCTTACATATTGCTTTCAAATGTTATTCTCTTTATTTTATGAAACAGTTGGTTTCATCCAAGTCACCTCTAACTTCCAGAGGCTGCTTGAGTGTTTGGCACTTTCCATTTGGCCTATCATTTTCTCCTTCTTCAGAGGTTTCCTTATTTATTTCTCAGTCCAGCCTACAATTCTGGGTGTCTTGGTGGACTTGTGAGGACCGACCGAGCAGGCCCAATTCTTCTTCGCTGTTCAAAATCAGCCAAGATCAGCTCTGCGCTGCCACCCAGCTGGGCACATAACTTAGTAATTGTGCTTCCCTTTCAATAAATAAATCAAGATGAATTGGTCATCCATCCCTTTTATTTGCCTATCTGGGATGCACCCTTGACTGATCCTGAGAACATCTGGGGGCTTGGGAAATGCGCTGGTCAGACCCTTTGGGGGAAAAACCATGGTAACTATGACCTGTTCCTCTTGTGTGCTCTCCCTGCACATGGTCCATGTGCCTGGCTTCTCTAGGGCAGCATCAATCAATCAATCAGAATAGAACTGGAAGGGACCTTGGAGGTCTTCTAGGCCACACTTGGAATACAGCATCCAGTTTTGGTCACCACAATGTAAAAAAGATGCTGAGACTCTAGAAAGAGTACAGAGAAGAGCAACAAAGATGATTAGGGGACTGGAGGCTAAAGCATACAAGGAATGGTTGCTGGAATTGGGTATGTCTAGCTTAATGAAGAGAAGGACGAGGTGGGACAGGATAGCAGTCTTCCAGTATCTCAGGGGCTGCCCCAAAGAAGAGGGAGTCAAGCTATTCTCCAAAGCACCTGAAGGCAAGAG